>PQWD01008395.1:0-73145 GCA_019425675.1 Leucinodes orbonalis | reverse complement strand
GCCAACCTTTAAGTGTAAGGGGGCACTTCCAGACGAGACCCTTTGACCTGAGATAAGTCAACCATTTCCTCAGAATCAAAACTTTTTACCGTCCATGAAAACTGTAATATGGAGGATAATAATCTTAATTTTATTTGTTTCTTTCTTGATAATTTACTGGCTTTTCAGGCAATGGCGGGGTAAGACCTAAATTAAAGAGCAATATTCACACGGTGCAAAGTGATGCCTCGACCACATAGCATGGACTGCCTATATCTCGAACGAGAAAATATTGGCGTTGCGAATTTAAAAAGGCAGAGATTAAAGTAACTAGGGATGGAATGGGATATCTAGGCCTTTGATAATTATGGCGTATACGAAGACCAAAGCGTCTTTTCATGCCGGTTTCCCGACTCTTCGATCGAAACTGCGCCTATTCGTGGCGATGCATCGCTTCTACAATAAATTTAATTTGCATTTGATACCTTCGCCTTATTTTCTTTGTTCGAATGGACTTTTTGCTGTTGGCCGCAGATGACCTTTATAGCTTTACCGGATGAGTAGCGAACGCAGAAGGCTGTGAGCCCAAAAAGTATATTATAATAATAAATTTATTTTCAACTAACATCAATCACATATAATATTATTAAGTTACCCTTATAAATAACATAAATTAATAATGAACCATCTATATTGAAGATAGAATAATTCATATAACCATAATGCGGCTCGCTTTTTGTACTTGTACATGATTCTTATCTTCCGCTAAAAGGCGTTGGCCATTTAGTGTAATAGTTGAGATGTGGCGTACTATCACAAGGACACAGTTTCGTTACCACTGCAAGTACAACATCTGTGAACATGAACAGTATGCTGTGTATTGGGCGTTTATGTAATGTTGTATTCCGAAAACATAAGTCTATAGCTTCACGTTAACAGTAAGGGCCCAGATGGCGCGTATAAATGTTCAAGTAGACATATGTTATTATTTCGGACACATTTACTGTCCTCCGCGATATTATCCATAATTATTGTGTACAACATATTCGTTGCGTGTGTTGACACGCTAGTGATAGTCTTTCAACAACACCTACGGGCGTCACTAGCGCCACCTGTGCGCCCGACCAGACACTAGACGAAGCATCGCATGTCGTTACGACCCTCGATCATAAAGCTTTTTGTCGCCTGTGTATTACTCGATATTTGAAAGTCTTGGGTGCACTGTTGGGCTCTACTCGAGCTGACGTTGAATATATGTTGCACCACGCGAAGCCTGTTAAGAGACAAACATGTCAAAGTCTACAAATTAAGTATTACGGATACTATTCAAAAAAGTATTGGTTTTTAATATTTTTTAAATTAAAAGACGGAAACTGAGCAGACCACTACTAGTTAGTAAGGCAGCAACCTGTCACTTGAATAATAGGTACATCATGTAGCGAAAGATAAGCATAGTGCGGTTGCTGATTTGTGATAAAGATCTAAGTCTCAGGAGGTCGGTGATAAAAAAATAGTAGGATTTTTGGATACTTAGGCAAATTTCCTGCACGTCACTGATTTACGCAAATATGAAGTTATAGCTTACGTGATTTAGTTAATTACTGCTGTTTCCTTTGGAAAGTGGTGATTTTCTAGGGATAAGTGGCGAGGTATCTGCTTGATTAGGTAGGTACTCATTGAGTAAATACACACAAAACACAGGCGATAATAAATTCTATTAATTTCGTAGTAACAATACGTCGCATACTCGCTATTTTCAATGACATATACAAAGGTTCGAGCTTGTGGGTTTGTTGAGATGTTTCTCCAACTGGCGCACCGTCTGCCATAGCATCAGAGTAAAACGCTGCGTCGGGGCAGCTAAGGGGCTCCAACGAACCGTCCACAGTATTTGAAGATCAGCCTCTGAAGCAGTCTGTAGACTAATGAATATATTAATTTCGTCAGTTAGTGTCTTAATAAGTATTTCTATAATATCGAAAATGTTTTAGATCAGATGTTACGACATTGATGTAGAATAATTAAATTTTATCAAGTATTTGGATACTTACGTGATAACCGTGTTATCTGGTTTCTCTACAACGGCCTCTTCATCTTTAGGACATATGAATTGCGGAGCCAGGATGCGAAATTTTGATTCTACTTGAAGAGAGTGGCCGCTGTACAAATCATTACGATATGCAGTAGTTTATTTTTTAAATGATAAAATTCTTATAATGATAAGGACGAATTTCGTTTCCCTAACGTCCTGCTATAACGGGCACAGGCCTTCCCTTAACAGAAGGGCTATGGAAAGATCGATCACTGCTTGTGTTATTATGGAGTATGCACTCATGAGCGAAATGCAGCAAGTCATCAAGTGGAACAAGTGATTTTCTAATTGGTTTTTATAAAGACAAAAATATTGCATATAAAATGGCGTCCATAATCCACGTTATTGTAGAATCTTGATTTTTTATACTTTTATTATGCACAATGACACTCGCGCTGTAAAGGCAAATCTATCGGCACCTCATATATGTTAAATTCGTCATTGTTTAAGCTGGACAGGGAACATAGAAATCTACATACTGCATATATATGATATACATACAAATTTACATACGCTTTATATATAAAGACGGGGTTGGGTTCTATTTCCAAGAATTTAATTCCTTAAAACTAACTTGAACGTCACTTACCACTTTTGCCGACAGCGAATGTAAAGAGAGCCTATTGAATTAATATATTATTTCATTATTACACTATAAACTTATAAGTATTAATCAAAACCTCCTTTCTTTTGGAACGATTCACCTTTTTACTTAAATCGATCTGTTTTTGATTATTAAAATTTGAACAAAAATCACCGTGTTACCGTACTTTTGAACTGCAGCAATAGAAAATGCAAGTTGATAAAATGTTAAAATCGCGTGTAGAATAGATACGACACATACTAATGAAAGTTTAATGGAAGTTGACGAGCCTGATATAAACGTTTAGCACAGTATTGTTGAAATTCATATTAAATAATTTATTATATTTGTAGTCTCTGTTAGGAGTTCGGTTATAGACCGGCTCTTTAAGCTGCCTGGGAGGAAAAAAACAATGGGGTCCAAAAAAAAAACCCCGGGTAGGGCTTTGTGAGACAGATAATGATTGTGATGTGTTACACGGCGGCCGCTCGCTCGCCTGCACTTAGGAAGTACACAACAAGCGAGCGCCCGTTGGTGGAAGGACTATTGCAAATATGGGAAGAAAAATCAGGGCTATGGATCAGGGTAATTGCTGGTCTAGTTTTTGGGCTATTGATGAGACAGCGGGGCGTGCCAAATCAATGTTCATCAATATAATATTTTTCATAAGGCAGACGGTGACTGGCGACCTGCTAGATTGGGCAATCCATATGCGGCGTCTGCTAAGACGCAAACAATAAACCTGGCGAAGGCGGCAGGTGTGTCAAGAGGTTGTACACCGTTTCTCGCAGCAAACTGCACCACGCGATTTTACGCATCTTCACTTCACCTCGAGCTGTAGCTCTTTGCAACTCCCTCTGGACAGCCAATGAAGGCAAGCCAGAGGTGAGAGACTGACCTTGGGTAGCACTCTGGCGGGCCAGAGACGATCAGTGTTATCTATTAATTAGTGTCCGCCGAAGGTATTTTCGGCGAGCCGAAGGCGATTATCGGCATCGACAATCTTCGGCAGAAGCCGAAGCGAAGCCGAAGGTTTATAAGGTCTAAGTATTTTAATTCAATATTGGTCTACAAGCTACAATTAATTTATAGATTTTTCAAAACTTCAATATATTGACTGTCTCATTGGAGTGGGTTCAAGATGATAAAAAAGTTTTGTGATTTTCGTAAAAAAAATAATCATTTATTTATAAGTTATTTATAATGACAATCAGACAATTAATCAGTCTTGTTTACTCGACAAAGCCGAAATAGACTATAAATAAAATGAACAAACACCAATTTCTATAATAATGAATGTTGGTCATTAACTGACAGTTTTGTCTGTCTGCACGTTTTCGTACGTTCGTTCAATCCGACGGTTGCTCGGTATCTTTCGGCGAAACCTTCGTTCGACGGGTTTTGGGCGAAGCCGAAGGTTTTCGCTTTTTGGCCGAAGGTGGCCGAAGCGAAGCGAAGCGAAGCGAAGCTTGGTCGGACACTATTATTAATTGGTTTCTCAGCACACTTTGTGATCGCATGGGGAGGTGTAAGTTGATAGATCATAGGTATTTTAACATAATTGAGAAGATGTGGTCATCGGTTCAATGTCGCTATGAAAGTTAAATTATATGCCATTTTTGTATATTAAGTATTAACACTTAATATTACATGGAATGGAAGATTGACAACTTAACAAATTGTTTTTATTCATATCAACTAAATATCAAGTTTTATTTTAGTTTTTATTTTTTTACGGACTAACACAAAATAATTATATATTGTATGAGTAAAAAATTTATTTAATGAGTCCTCAATAATTTTAAACTAGTTGTTAAAAATATGTACTGAGTTAGGGGTTTCAGTCATGTTTCTGAATCAAAGTAATTTTTTTGCCCATGAAACATATTTTCTCCATGCGTCTTCAATCTAAATTTAAGTGTTGGTTTACTGGTAAGAAAGAGAATAACTTTTAGTCGACAATGCCACTATTAAATACATACTATTTGGTTTATGTTACAATCAATACATGAAAAATGCTTGCAGAAACCTTGCATTTCGGCCGTAATAAAACTTATTTTGTTTTGAGCTTAATCTAAGGGATAATGCGGAAAAGATACAAAATGGCTAAGAATGTGCATGGTATATAACAGCTAGAGGCGGGTCACGAGCTTACATTGTGTAGCTCTGTACTTTTGTAAAGGATTCCCTTTTTTGAAATCTCAGTAGCTTTTTTAGTTTTGCGATCACGTTGTCATTGATAGGTGTATGTATAATGAGATATTGGTGAAATTACGGGTATAGAGAATAAACTTTTGTCTCGGGTTCAGGCGCAACGCAATACGGCAATGGTGCAGAATCATACTGTTTATCAGATGTTGGTCTCACAATGCCGCGCTGTCATTGGTCAGATCCTCTGTATAACTTTGATCATACAAAAGCTATAGCGGTTGTTGAGTAAATCAAATCTCAATTTTAGTATTTAATTTTTACTCAGATGTAGGGTTTTATATTTGATTTTTACGATAATGCTGTCCACAGGTTTTCATTTTGCTAGATACTCAGCTCACGCACGCTCTCGCGCACACACTCTTTTAAGTATCGATCAGAATAATATATATATATAAATAATAAAACTCTGCCATCAGACGCGATATGGCCGACCTTTGGCGCGGACATTTTTGAGTGTTATTGTCACCTATTAGTTTTACTGTTTTTTATTAAGGGTTCGGTGGCGCCTTGCACAGACTTAAACCCACAGTTAACCTTAAACACCACCTTACCACTAGGCCAAGCTGCGTAGATTTTTTTAGCAAGTTGCTTGGGTAGGGGCTCGATGGCGCTGTGTGTATAAGAAAAGAATTGCATGGTTCGGAGTATAGATGAGCTGTGTTATAATGTCAAGATACTTTATATTTTCCAGCCGTAACTGAACAGTCCACTGCTGGACTTCGGACTCCTTCACGATAGGTCAATCAGTTTATCCGCTGGGTACCATCAGGTATCTTTGCACTGTTCAAAAGGTTACTAACACGTACCAAAACTTTCAATTCCACAAAAACATGTATTTTTATTACGTTTACCGTGAAAAGACTCACAAATATCATAGTAAAAATAGATACTATTATTTCTTTATTCTACTATTGTATCAATATATATTATCATCATTTTAAACCTGTAGTATGTTTTGGGTATCGTTAGTTTTTTGTGTGTAGTGTAAACTTCAATCTCCTTATGATTTTTCCCAACATAACAGTTAACATTTTTATATACTAGTTACTTTTCTGTGCTGAAGGCTGAAACAGGAGAAATTTTTTTTGATAGTAGACTTACTCTTATTTTACAAGTTCGAACTATATATTTGTTGTTTAGGTTTATTATAGCTAGACTTTTCCGGGCTTATATATTATAGTAATATTTCAGTAAGAATAATAATAATAATAATATAAAATTTATTTATTTCTCACACAATGACACAGACAACACAAATTAAACAAAAATCCTACCAAAGTAGAAATAAACAATTAACACCAGAGGGCTATCTGCTGTTTGTCGATTTATTCGTTCTTTCTTCTGTTCGCGGATCACAGACACAGTTTAACATTTTTAGACTACTTGGTGTATTGTTGAGTACATCAGTACTATACAGAGTTCCGTTCGATCTATTGCGTACAACATCTATGTGCTGAACTGTCTTTATTATCTGTTTTGTATTGGTATGGAGTGTTTCCATGTACATATAACACTTATATATACTTATAAAACTTAGTATATTATATTATGTTATGTTGTTAATATCACATTTACTAGATATTTTGCAAGCAACTGACGTTATTATTGTTTGTGCGGTTGGGTAGCGTTATTTTTTTTCAATTTTATATTTTAATTTTTTTTGTTTCACTGCAAAATAGCGCCTTGACAAACTGTCTTGGCAATTATCTGAGTAGCCACATTTGGTAGATTTTCTTTGTTAATATTATTTAAGGATAACTGTTATGATTTGTATTGCACCTAATATATTTTTTTTCTTTCTATATGTTTTAAATACAGTTAATAAGTATAACTCAAAAATTCGTTTCGTTATGTCTCGCGACAAATAAAAGTATTTTTTAAAATAAAATATCCTAATGATTTCCTTATTATAACATCTGCAACAAAAATTCCCGTCCAAATTCATCCAGCCGTTTTCATAGATAATCCGGACAATAGGCACACGCCGGAACAATTTTAAAATAGTTATTTTGGCAATTGTACCAGTAAAATTCATTATGATGAAGAAAATTAATTCCGATAGTACAAACAGGCAATCTTTTTATTAATATTAATGGATTACTTCCTATATAATAGTTGAGTCGGTGGAGGGACAATTGAATTAACAGAGGTGTATAAATAGTGGTTTCATATGGCCTCCGGGTAATCATTATGGAAATTGGCCCGCTCGTAAATCTTGCTGAATCGACTTGGATCCACAATTGTGTAGGTAACAAAAGTTAAAATTAAAATCAAAAATAGCGGTTTTTATTATCAACTTAATATTTAAAAAAAAAAATAGATCAGACTATGATCAAGATGTAAAAAGTATAGATTCGTGTTATCAGCATTAAATAATATGCTTACAAATAATGGAAAGTGTTCCGGAATGCAGCGACAGCACACAATTCATATTTCAATGAAGCGTAACATTTACTAACAAAGAGTCTACAACTGTATTACCTTTGGCGTTTTGTTTTTGAGGCACGGATGGGTATTACTTTATATCAGATTGTCATTGACTTGAGTTCTACTGCGGAAACAGGCGATCCCACTGACATACAGCGTAAACTGCCAAGTCATGCGATATAACAATGGAGGCCACATTACTCAAGTAAGTATGAAATTCTTTACGCAGACAGTTTATTTACAATTTGACATGAATATGATACGAGAACTTTACCATCGAAGTAATATCATTTAAAAATATAAGTTAATCTATTTTACATTCCATTTCGAATAAAATATATATTTTTTATTATTTAAACTATTTGATCTTGACATATTTATCTTTATCCATCTTCATCGGCTCATTATACGTCCCCACCGAGGGTCACGAGCCTACCCGTATAGGGTGATAAGGCCTTAGTCGTCCACGCGAGCCCAGTGCGGATTAGACAACTTCACACACAACCTTCGAATCTCTTCGCTGGTGGGCGTAGGTTTCTTTAAGTTGTTTTCCTTCACCGCAAGAGAAGATGTTATCTTTTTTATATTTGTAAATTGTATCGTGGTAACATGGTATCGTTAATCCACCTTGATTCTGTGACCTATGTTTAAGAAATGAATTTTATTTAATTTAATACATGAGCAAAAATGCTTAAATTGCTCAGCGCGCTTGGTAACGATCATGCAAGTCTTTTCCCAGTTAAAATAACTAGCGAAAAATGTATAGGCGAAAAATATAGTATTGAGTCACTGTTTAAGACTCGTAGTCGTCAACATCCAACAATTCGTAGTCGGCGCGAATAGTGGCTTGCTGGTCAATCTTCCTATTGCCATGCTTTGTGGAAAGTCCTGTGTCCTGTAAGAGGTGTTTTTGCTGATTGAAAAGATATAGTAACTATTTATTGTATTTTTTAAATTTTCAGACTAACCTCCCTTTTATAGTAATGCACAGAGGATTAGAAGTTTACCTTAATGTAGACTATATGCTCATATCTGCAAACTACCCCTTTGGTCATAGAATCGACTGTTATAAGCCATGACTACTACGATATTCCGATAATAGTAAGTACATGTTATTGTCTTTTTGTGTAAGTTTAATAAAAAATGATGTACTTATGGATACAGCTTTTGGGGCCTCGTCAACCTTTCTTGCATATGGTTTATCATACCGAACAGCGAACAGGGCTTTTACCAACACGGCAAAAACGTATCCCACCAAAAACATTCTGTAAAAAATCTAGCCAAGTCTCGATGGAGCTGCTTGATTATCTCTAAAAAGTAATGAAATGAAGACAAAGACGTGCCAAGTCTAAGGTTCCTTACTGCGATTACTTTATTATTGTGGTTGATGTTGTGTGACTTGGCCGTTGGACATTCATTATACGTTAGTGGCGTTATCAAGCCTACAATCGACGGGTTATCGAATCACCGTTTTTCAAGTGGCAAATTTGTATCATCATCCTGACTTGCAAATATTTGTGTGCATGAACATGTCTGTTTGTATTGGTCTAGTACGCTCGACTTGGCGGGGGCACTACCGTGCCCCCCGATTTTTTACATTAGGTGAAGCGGCCCACCATGTCGAACATATATTGTTTAAAGGCGGTATGTCGATCTCTTATAGTTTGGCTGGGCTCTTTTTATCTAAGCAGGGTCACCAGGTGCTCCAGATCTTCGATTATCCAAGTTTTTATAGTTTTCCCTTTATATAGCCACTAAACCCTAACTCTGCACCAAATTTCAACTCTCTGAGTTAATGGGAAGTACTAGTTTTATTTTGATGATAATGAATGAGTGAGTGAGTGTCTATCTGTCGAAAATGCGAAACTTTGCTTTCGCTTAACGTCGGTACTAAATGACCTGCAGACTTGAAGTTTTGGATTTAAAGTATGTTTTTATATCTCACTAGATGACGAAAATTTCAGCGCTCTGGTATTGGTTCTCAAATTGGGGCCTGAAAATGCGGCGAAATGGATCCTGTAAACGATGGTACGGCAGTGTTTGCTTCGCGCTCGACTTGCGAGGGCACTGCTGTGCCCCCAGATCGAAAACTAGTGAAAGTTATTGCGGGATAAGTACCTTTGTTCAACGGTCGACAAAATGCTTGCAATTTGCAGTATTAGAAACCCGATCACTAAAAAATATTTTATACATAGATAACTACAAGAGAGTATGAATATTTAAAGCTAAGTAATAACTAACGTCTGCTGCTGAAGTGGGCTTCTACACCAAGGGGGGTTCAATCCCCAAACAGTACAAACATTTGTGTGCATGAACATGTTTGTTTGTATTGGTCTGGGTGTTCCTTTGTATTATATGTGTTAATTTACAAAAAAACATAATTATGTTTATCCGTTGTTTAGTACCCATTATACAAGTTTTAAGCTTAACTAAATAAATGGCGCTGTGTGAATGTCATTGAATATTTGTTTATAATGATGACTAAATTCCTTTGTTAATTTTTCAGTACAAATGGGAATGTACACATGACGGTCAAAGTTTTGACAACTTTTTAGACATCGGTAATGGTACAATAGAATTTCCGTACGGATTTCCAGGGACAGGAGAGTATGTTTATTTCCAATTACAATTGAAGTTTATATCATTATCTTTAAAATCGAACAGTCTGTTACTTAAATTGCAGGTTTATTATACATCTCACTGTAAATGTACTGAACCAGACAGCTGTAGCAAACTCAACAGTTGTTGTCTTGGAACCCATACTACCTGTTATACAGGTACGTGCCTCTACATAAAATCATACATATTCACTTTGATATTTTTTATAAACAAAGACCTAGCCTTATAAAGATTGTCTTTATTATGTTTTGTTTATACCAAAATCGTAATTATTACACATACTAAAGTAATAAAAAGCATGCCCAATTTACTGGCCAAGTAACGAAAATTTGCTGAAATCGTTGGATATCTGACCTAATAAACTTTATAGCTGCGTGAACTGTCGACAAGGTTTGTGGAAGATATTATGGGTCCAGAGTATATACTTCGCGTACTAAAGTCGTGGATGCAAATTTAATAATTGTATGGATGCCGGCGTTTAACGAACGGCCTAGGCATTGAATCGGATGGCTAATTTAACCAGATGGCTGCCACATATATAAGTTTTTAAACTAATTATTTAATTAACCCTTATAAGGCATCACCTGTCAAGATCTTCATCAGGTTAAAAGCCACGTTATTTAGAGTCAATATAACTTCCAGATCAACCCTATAATAAGGGTGTTGAATGAAGGCAGTTTGGTGACCGTGGTGGCGAATGCAAGTAACATTGCGCCGACATGCACTTTAGTTTGGTATTTCGCTAACGAAGATTATTTGGCTTCATCGAATGAGGTCATAAGTAATGGTACCTGCGATGATTGTGAGGTATTTTTATTATATATTTGATAAATATCTTAATTAGTTTTTCGTACTTCGAAAGCACGTTAAACGATTGATCTAATTAATATCTTGACGGTCGCGAGCCGCTGCTTCAAAATCAAATAAAATGAATTTATTTTCAGACCACAAAATCCATGTTAAAACTTATTTAAAATTTTATTTTTCTATTTAACATTAAAAAAACAAATTAAAACATTCAATAAATTAAAATCAAACGACATTTCATTAACATTAAAAACAATAATAGACAGATTAAAAAAGTACAATTTATGTTAAAAGCTGTCTACATGCTTACAATCTCTTTGGACGTAATACATTCACCTACCAAATGAATCACCATTGGGGAGTCAAATCTGTCAGATATGATACGAAGGATGGTATTGGAACTGCACAGGATTCTGCCAAGCAGCGAGGCAGATTTTTTGCGTTTTACAGCATCAAAGCAAAGTGTGCTTGCGCAAACATACCCGAGGCACTGCAAATCAATAACATCCTAAATGCATTATTCTATTGGACTCGGAGGGCGCCATATTTAAAATGATTTTTAAATTTTACAGCACGGCGAGCAAATCACAGAATCTGTGACTATATATTCCTTGGAGGAGCAATTCCTTAGTGAGCTAGCCGACTTCACTAACGAAACGGAATGGCGTCAGATCACCGCAAACTTCCAGGCGGCCAACGGCCGTGCGCGCTTTGTCGCCCGCTGTGGGTGCTCCTTAACCTTTAACTGCGACACGCTCGGTATCGCTTATGCTGATATCTGGTTTCAGCTGAATGAGAGTCCGAAGGCTGGGGATGTGATGGTATGTAAAACTGACAACTGTTTAAAGCCGGCACCTACTTTCACATTCAACTGGATATTTTTACGCAGGACCAGGTTTAGGTTCCGATCAATTCGCAGCAATTTGGTTCTTACATTTTTCTTAAGGAAGCAATAATAATAGAATTTAGTGATATAATGGTATGTCATAAATGTTGATACAATACAAGTTATACAAGATCTAGATCATACTATAGGAGTGCTGCGCTACGGTTCATACTTTCAAGTTCAACAATTTTGGAACACCTCGTTTTTTATTTATTATGTAAACGGGACGGTCAGTTTACCATTTGGTGGTAAAAGATACGCCTGACCATGACAGATGCAGTGTTGAGGAAAATTAAAAATAGTGGGTAGTCTTTGTTTTTCGTCAACACTGCCCTGCGTCCGACACCCAAGACGACAGATGTTAAGTCTCTCATACCCGGTAATTTTACTCTCATCCCTAAACACATAAGTGCAAATCCCTCCTATTTTTCGGGACGATATCAGGCACTGCGGTGGTACCTTCCTAGACAACTAAGTACATATAGTTTACTACCTAGTCAGTACCTTGTAAACTCTTTGTAAATTATTTCTAATATAGATATCACCGGAATCCGGGACGGCAATGGAAACAGTGTTCCGACTTAGCACTAATGCCGTGATTGACGTAGACACTCCTCTGACATACTCTTTCTATTGTAAAGCTGGAAATGACACGATACTCTTAGCGTCCTATACCGAGCATCGGGCAGTGGAGACGTTTTTGCCATACCACGGTACTAACTGTTTTATACTAGTTTATATGATAGCGTGAAATGCAACCATGCCATCTATACCGGGTGAAATTGGCATTATTTAATAAGGACCTGGGAGGTTACCGCAATCTCTTAAAACAGTATTGTTATAATGATACGTCAGCATTTTTGTACAAGAAAAGACGAAGTAATAGTATTGTAACACTGTTTTAAGAGATGGTAATCCCCTGCTCGTGATTCAAAATACATCTCCCCAATATGGTGTAAAATTCAATTATCACAAAAATTAAATATTTTGAAACCATAAAAATCATGTAAGACACTTTGCTATTAGTCAATAATACATACTACAATTACAAAATGGGGGTGACCTATGTCCAACAGTGGACTGCAATAGGTTGAAGAGAAAGACATATTACAATTAAAATAATAAATAACACGCGGTGGTAAGGGCGGCGCTCGCGCCCTGAATAAAGTACGAGCTATTATTGCTTAATGCAATGTGATAATTTATTATTGTAAGACTTTTATGATATATCTATAAGGTATTAGGTTCTCATAAAAACAATCCTTAATAAGAATCTAATAATAGTTCGAATGTATGCCAAATATTCACCCTGCTTAAAAGTTTTTTGACTCTAAAAAGGCGTCACCTGTCCAGATCAACCCCATGCCAAGGTTGTTGAAGGCAGTTTGCACTATATGTGTATTTACAAATATGACTAGGTATCTATGAGGTCTATTGTTTAGTAACTCAAAACAAATTTTTGACGTACGATCGACAGGAGCTGGCATACTTCTGTGGGTGGAGGTATGCGATTCCCAGGGAGCATGTAGCAAAGGACAGCCTAAAGAAGTAAAGCTCGCAGAAGGGGATGGACGAACACTCGACACATTGATAACAGACGTAACAGCGCATGCTGATCGCTGTGAAATGACTCTGCTGATTAGACTATCACAAGCTGCCATTATAAACTACTCGGTATTTATTTTTGTATGAGCCTAAATTACTCGAATTTCCAAAATTTTCATCATCTCTTTTTAATTAAATTTACTAATCCAATTTTTTTCTGGGTTTGTTGTCATCATAGATTTAGAATTAGTGCGCTTGGTTGCCATTTAATGAAGACATGACAATCGCAATAAACTATTTTTTCCAAAACGGGAAAAGAAAGAGATTACTTTCTAATTTTCGTTCTAACATTTTAAACATTTTGTGAATTTGTCTAGATTAATCGGATTTCGGCCATAATATATCCGATTAAACTCTGAAAAAGATTCTGATGTGACTACAGAGTTTTTTGACAAAAATAAATGGCTCATGAATAAAATTATGACGAATTATAAAGATCGCCTGCCCCTATTTTTTTAAGTTAGTTTACAGGACAGTTAGGCAGGACTTTCACCTATGAAATGCTTGGCCATGACAAAGCGGCATTGAAGAAGACCAACAACTGATAAACAATAATTACTCAGATCCACTCATAACCATTTTTTAGCTGCTTTGCATCAGATGAAGTTGACTTGCTTAAAATTGAATGTTGTTACATTCGTCTCCTAAATATATACCCAAATCAGACTTTAATGTTTTTTGCTAAAAACTCTCTACCTGGTTAACACCCCGATCCCAAACCGGTAAAGGTGTAGGTAATCCTCTAAACAAAAGTAACAATTGTAACGCGATACAATTTTGCAAAAACTTCACAGAAAACAATGAAGCAACGAGTAATAAACCGGCGAACATGTTTTTCAAATATCATTGCAAATCAATGAGCGCTGGTCATAATGTTTATGGTTTTTGTTCGCAGAATACGGGTCATTCGGAAGGCTTAACCAAGTTTTCACAATCTATGCAAAAAGCTCTATTGAATATGGACAAAAACAATTGTATTGTATACTTCTATAATGAATATTCCGCACTTATTTTTTGGCTTGCCGAACGTGGCATTGAAACTAAAATCCTTTTGTATTCGAGCTAGTATAATAATATTACTTTACATTCTATATTTTTGTAATTTATTTTTGAATTCAGTAGTCTAGATGAATGATAGGCACGGCTTCCAAAAATGACTTACAACAATGGGAAAGGTGTCGGCATTTTTGAAGGAACTTTCAAAACAAAGGGATAATAAGAACTACCTTAACAATTATGACTTAATTAACTTATCTTGAAGTCACTATTAAATGGTTTAATTCACTTCAAATAGGTTTCATGATCTTTCGATATTCTTATCCAGCCGCTACTAACACTAGACGTGGTATACTGTATTATTATATAATTATAGTATAATTACCTGCATATTTATAATAAAACTTAATAAGTTCATATATCAGTTGTTTTATTTCTTTTCACTTATCTTTGAACTTCTACTAACATTAGAAGGTGCCTTTCAAACTATACACCAATTACAATACAAAGCAGGTACTTCAGCAACTAGTAATATGAATGGTGGTGGAAAGTGGTTCTTTATAATCATTTCATATACATACTACCAAATTCCCTTTTATAAAATAGGCATGCATTAGAAACTAATAAGTAGTTATTATCGCCAATTGTTTTTTAAATTATGGACCTAACTTTTTCAATAACTTTCGTCAAGATTTACGGTGATTTTTTGTCCTGTCTTACTCTTAGGGGAACATTTAAAATAAATGATAAATTATTATAAATACTTATTGATTGAAACTTTGTATTGGTAGGTCAATGAACCTTCTCATTTACGAAGTTCAAGAAACTAACTGCATCTATTAGTATTCATATGTTATAATGATCATTATCTGACAACTATATAGACCCAATTGTTATGCTAATTAGATAATTAGTTAGTTATACTAATGGTATGAAATGAATGCAGATATAGACGGACTTTCAAATTATAACCTAAGCGCTGATAACGAAATTTATTACATCTCATTACCTCAAACCATCGAATTCTTAATTATTTTAAATACATAAATTACATTGAAGATGATAGTCTAATACTGCGACGTCGTTAAGATAATATGTTATTTTCAGGGATTTATTTATTTAAGGACAACCAACATAACAAACGATGATATTATTCACAATTATAAATTATTAGTAACATAACAAATCGCTGTTACACTTAAAGGCTGCCACGACATGCACTAATTTATGCATTTTAATAAATTACATAAATTTTAACAATTAAAAATTATCTGAAACTAATCTATTTTCCGGGCCCAAATGCATCTAATAACAAAGATTTAAATTTGCGCAGTGACAATGACATATATTGAACTGGGGTTGTTACAGACGAGCGCGAAAATTAACTAAATTGTGATTGTATTCTGTTAATAGTGGAGAAGTGCCCAAGATTACTTATTGAGCTTTTTGCTTGAAATGGTAGGTATCTCGACAACGAGCTATTTTATATGGAACATTAAAATTTACTTTCTGCAATAAACCTGAGCAATCCAGATGTCCACTAACCAGCTTATACAAGAATAGGTGATCAAGCATCATAAAAGTTGCTCAATTTACATCCCTATGAGCTACTTGTTTTCAATTTGTAAATTGGATAGCATTATTATGAAGAAATATATTATAAATGTATTATTCTTAATCTATACAAATATTATCCCAGGAATTACTGCTATATTTGAAAAATAAATTCAGTTTTGAGAAGGGATTTTATCAATGAAAGCTTAAGGCTCACGCTAAGAATTTCCCCTGTTGAGAGCTTCAACTGCGTATGCTGCACAAACGGTTGAAGTTTCGCAAAAGTCATGTATGAGAGTATGAAATGAGAGTATTGTTCCCTTTTTGTCTGCGACAGTATATGTCTATCTTCTCAGGTTAAGTCGTTATAACCTTTTTTATTTGCTTATCGAATTTGTTAAAAAATAATGTTTTATTTGAAAAGGTGTTTTCTTAAATATGATTTTCATCCTTTTCCAAATAAATACGTTATTTATTAACAATGGGAAACTGCCACTTGGAAAACGTTTATTCAATATCCAGTCAATTGTACGGTTGATAAAGCCACTAACGTATATATAATGTTCAATGGCCATGTCGTACAACATTGACAAATAATTATAATGAAATCGCAGTATGGAACGTAAAACTTGACGCGACTTAGTCTAGATTTCATTACTTTTTAGAGGTCAACAAGCAGCTCCATCGAGACTAAGCCAGTTTTTACAGAATGTCCTGACTTATCGCTGTTGGCTTCAGTTGGCGTGCGCAGATGGTTCTCAGCCCCAAATTTCAGCTCTCGGAGTTCATGTGAAGTAAAAGTTTTACTTTTCCGTGAGTGAATGAGTGTCATGAATGCGAAAATTTGCTTTCGCTTAATTTCGGAACTAATTTACCTACAGACTTGGAATGTTAGATATTTGTATGAGAATTAAGCTGACTAGGTGAAGAAAATTTCTATGTTCTGGTTTTATCCAAAGGTAAAGGTAAAATAGGCCTGAAAATGTGGCGAAATGGATCCAGTATTATAGTACGGCAGTGTTTGCTATGCGCTAAACTTGGCGGGGGCACCGTGCCCAAGGTGTACTAGTTTCTTAAACTACTTAAGTAGTAGGTATGTGTGTTTGGAACAAAAACTCCGCCCAAATCGTATCAAAAAATAAAGAGAACTCACAAACTTCTATTGGTAACGAAACAAAAGATCTCGTAGGACGCTTGTTAGCGAGCGGACAATTTCTGCAGCTGTAGTATTAGTACAAAACGACAAACCAATCACGCTCCCTGTGTATGGTATAAACAAGTAATGGGCTAACTAATACCGCCAAAATTCTCAGAGCTAAGTAAAAGTATTCGAAAAATACTAGATAATTATATATGTAAATTACCAAATCACTAATAATTTGACATCAATCGAATCGCTCACTCGATAAGGAGTCCGTTTGTACCTTGGGCCAACTCTTCTTAATACGTATCGATGTCGCGGACTTACGTTCGCCGTTAACGAACTGATTGTAGAGCCAAGCCTCTTACGTATCTCGTACATTTACGAGTATTTTGTTGAACTTTCTTCTCATTATTATTACGTTTGGCGTTCCTTTCTATTGCGCAATTTTCTTCAATTTTGTGCATAAAATAATTGTCAAACATGTACCTGCAAAAAGCGTGCCGTACAGAAGTTTTTCCTAACTATACATCAGTTACCTCCCAAAAAGTTTGAATAGTTATGATTACAATAATAATAAATATTTATTATTATAATTCTTTCCGTCCATTGTTTCAATTTCTAGTAAAAAATAATAATTTAAATAACATTCAAATAATTTGTGACAGATTTTATAGATTTCCATTCTTCCTACCTTTTCTCGAAATGTTTCGGTGTTTTCAGATATCATGTAGGGCCAAACTTCTCAATCTGCACGGCCTAATTCTACCGATCCTAACTTCAACAAATTCTACATAACAGTAAATAAGTACGGATTGACTGTTTCGTTTCGAAAATAAAAATTCTCATCGCCACAACGACGGTAGCGAAACGGCGAACCTTTCATATTTACTATAATATAATGTGGGAATATTTCCAACCCGTTGATTTATTTACGATTAATTAATCTAATCGATTACTTTTAAGTTGAGTACCTCTTTAGCTAATAGTCAGTAATTAATGCATACCTAAGTAATATACAACGGGCTAATTGTTTTATTTTACGATTATATAGACGTACCTATAAGTAATGAGATGGTTTACTTATTTTTCTTGGAAGTAATATGGGTACTAGCTAACACTGATATTATAGACTTGGAATGTCACTTAATAAACAAAAAGATTATACTAAATTAATAAAAAATAATTTTGTTATTACAATCTGCTGTTGTAATAACAAAATTAACAGATCATAATCGTAAAACAAACAACAAACGAGTTTTAAAACTGTACGTGTTTTAAATAATGTTTGGTCTAGATCAATAAAAGAAAATAAAACCAAAGCCTTGTAGATTCAGAAGCTTGGCTCTACATAGGATGTGATTTCTTTTTACAGTGCAAACCTTATGTGATTGTCTTGGCAACATTTTACACAAAAGGTTTTTGGGTTACACATAAATTATTTTTTGCATATTATATAATATGCGCAAAGAGTTTTCAGGGGAGCGTACTGTCTTACCGCCTCATACACTTTGTAATAAATATTTGTAAAAAGACGTAATTCAAAATTGTCATGTAGCATTTAAAAATGACTACTTTATAGTTTTAAATCTATGTTGATCATATTTAATTCAAGAATAACAACGACAATTGGTAATACTAGATAGTAGACTGGATTCACTCAAATCCTAAAACATGATTGTAACGTATTAAGGTTTAGTACCTTTTTCTGTATCTTCAAAACATCTAACTTATTTGTAAAACAGGGAAACGTACGTGGGTGGTCAATTTGTTTCACGAAATATTTTGTTGGTAAGACGTTTTGGAATATACTTTAAGTAATTCTAATGGGAAAAATATTTTAAATATAAAAAGGGTCATTCACAATTGTTAAAAAAGATTATCTTACTCCAGCTTACTACCAACTATTGTTTCTTCTAAAAAATAATCTACATGGCGGCCCGTTTCCAGGTAATTGGGTGAAATCGCAGACTGGTCTATTTAGGTAAAAATATTACAATATTTCTTTCTGAGCCCTCATTATCACTTCTTGTAAAGTGTTATCTAAATGGAACCACCTAGTTAAGTGAGTTTGGTTTATGACGCATGCATTGTGTTTTTAATGTTCACATTCACTGAACCTATTCTGCAAGGTCAAATGTAAACTGCTAAACCTTTTTGATGTTACCCGTGTTTCAAAATGTATTTCAAAGCTTTATTTTTTATACCGGTACATTTGACGGGATTGTATTTTGAGTACGAGACGTAGTAAGACGGCATTTTAAGGAAAGCTCAGTGGTGCGTGCCATAGAATTTCATAAATAGGAAGCCACGGAAAACTAAGCCCGGAAGTGTCTTTATCACGATAGTTACTACTATTGAATTTTATAAATGTTAATATTTAGTTTAACTTATACAATTATTTTATTAGCACAGACAAAGTAATTTATGTTAATTTCTGTATTAGACTATGATCACTGAGGTATTATGAAGATTTTATTAAACGAGCTTGTTATATTTACTACACCTTTACTAAATATTCGTATAAATATTTTTGTTACTCCCATAAAACACCTTTATCAGTAGTTGTAGTATTCCAGACAAATAAAAATCATGATATAAATATCATCCCGCAGAGGGAATTTATGACCTTCTAATGAAACTTATAGAAGTTTTGGATCAAACCTTAAACTAAATCGTCAAATCTCATTCACTGTATATATGACTGCATCTTAGCATGCGTACGAGTAGCGTAGGATGCCCTCTGGCCCGATGGACCGACGACTTGTAAAAGGTCGCTGGTGGAGGCTGGATGAGAAAAGCGGAGGTCCAGGATATATGTCGCAAAATGGGGGAGAGCTATGACTAACAGTGGACTGCGATAGGTTGAAGAGAGAAATTTCATCGTAGAAACACGAAATACTGTGACTTTCTTACGATAAATATTCACGTTTTATACATTAAAACAAGTTAAGAATATAAGTAAAATAGTCTGTATACCTATCTACATATTTTTTTTCCATTTCTTCAGCTAGTTAAATTTTTTGACATAGGTTAAACTGATAAATTTTACCCCTTCATACAATAAAAAAATGAAATGACAAAACATAAATGCAAACAGTTATCAGAATCAATATTCATAATATTTCAAATATTATAGTAATTTAAAATTATAAATCTTGAGCTATTTTCAACAACTCATCATAAACAGTCAAATTGACATTATCATTAGCGAACCTAAATGAGTATGATTCGAAAAATGACTCCACCCCATGCGTTTTCTGGTATAAAAGCAGTGCATTTCCCAAATTATTGCTATTAGACCACTGTGTTACTGGGAATTTGCATTTTGGTCTACGTACGCTCCTGTTAACTTTTTCTACAAAATATGGACGGGGTTAGTATAAGTGTTTTGTGATTGCACTCTACCTACTCAAAGATTGGTAAACAATTTAAGTTTATTTTCCAGAAGGGAAAAGATCAGAAGAAAGGTGATAGGAAACGCGGCCGACCAGCTGGAAAAAATAGGACTCCCCTCTCACACGTAAGACATATTTAAATTTAAAGTATATATTTTTGATATTTGTGCCTTTAATTGTAATTATTTTGAAGTTTCTTTTTTATTAATTTATTGCACTAATTAATTGTCAATTGCATACAATTTGTATTTTATATTACTATGGCAATTTGCAGATTTTAGTTTCTTTTAAATTGTTTGAGAAACCCCTTATTTAAAATTTGACTACTGATGGCGAAATATTTTTCAGTTAATTTTGAAAGTGATATAAATGGTTGCTGAGATACTTATACTTATAACAATGCATCGAATTAATTTTACATAGTAAGACGATCATCCATTATTACTTTTAATAGTTAGTGATAATTCATATTTATGTCTCTTATTCATCTTCTTCTTTTCTCTTGTTCATGCAGGAAGAAAGGCGCGCGCGCAATGCCCAATATGAACGCGAAAGGCGTGTCGAGACCGCCGAAGCGTTCACGGAGCTAGCGCTAGCCGCGGGTTGCAACCCGACAGTAAGTGCATTTGCTTTCTCATATACTTAAAAAAAATTTGAGGTCGCTGCCAGACCTATGTATTTTATTGTCCTCAGACAACAAACACAGATTTATTGGCGACCGTGATAGATTACATTCGCGGTGCTTCAACAGTGGAAGTCTCAGAAGACATCGGAGAGCTGAGACGCACTAACGAGCGACTTCAGGAGCAAGGTGAGAATTATAAATAATAATAAGGGGCAGTGCAGCATACCTGGTTGTCTGTAATAAATAAATATCCTTGACATTCACACAGTGCCATCTAGCCCTAAACAAAGCATATGCCTTTAACATGGATACTAAACAACAGTAAATTGCTTAAAATTAAATTCAAGACAAATCTGGACAAATGTTATCATAGAGTATACTAAATTTATAACTGTAGTGTATAGTTTGGAGCAACAGTTGACCGAGCCAGTCATCGTGTACGAGGAGACTCTGATTGGGTGTACTGCAGCCAGGACAACATCATACGAAGTAAGTGCCATAGGCAGCTGTTAGCATTACCTAAATACGAGTATAATAGGTGGTAGCCTCGGTATTGAGTCGTACAGATAGGTGCCACCGCAGTGCTAGATCTCGAAAATACCCACATTAATTACCTAAATGCATGTCATGGTATGGCGTATCACTTACCAGGTGAGCCAACTGACCGCCTGCTTCTTAAATGAACCTTATAATTTAAGTGAACGCAATCATTTAGAAAATAATTAATTTGCAGGTTCAAATGCTGTATAAAAAGCCGAGTCTACAACCAGTGGATTCCATGATAGCTGAGGCTTCACAAGTGGTACGGAAATGATTATTTTTTTAAAAAGAAATGGAATCGATCTATTAAAAAAAATTAGGCTGACGAATAAAATGTTTTACAGGTTCCGAACATTTACACGCCGCAAACGTCTCCGGTGAATACTGCACGAGAAGTACCCCATCCCTATAGCGAGTATCTAAGTAAGTTTTTATTCCTTTCACAATGCTTTAAATCTCTTCTATAAATAACAATGAATTAAGGTTTCAAATTTAGGAGTAACTAAAATGTTCACTGCATAAGTTTCAATTATGTAAATAAGCCGTCACCTGAATCGCCTGAGTTGCCAAAAGTAGAATACTGACAGCAAACCAGACCTTTATTTGAGAGATATATATCTTATGTAATTAAGAAGACATTATAAATCTAAATTTTAAAATTTGTTTTCATTTTCCTCAACACGAATTAAGTTATTATTTATTTTCAGCCGACTTTGACCGAGAGCTTTCGCTCGACTTGGATTGGTTGGAAAGGGAGAAACACATTTGACCGCACTGATTGCAAGGTAATGCATATCGTAAACGCATACCTACTTAATAACAGACAAATAGATTTGCAGTTTTATTATACTTACCTTCATACATTTGTTTTGATTCGAGATCGCAAGATGAACAAAAACATCTTGGACCGATGCTTGATTTGGTCAAGTAGAAATTGTAAATAAGTTGTAAGTCTTATCACTTCTTGATTTCATCAATATAATTAAAGTTGACAAACAGTTTTCAAAGTAATGCAAGTGGTTAAGTTTCTAAAGGTAATAAATAATAAATACCTTGACCTACAAAAGAGGGGGAATTAAGGCGCTAGTATTAAAGTTTTACAAAAGCTCTTAGCTTATATTAATAACAGTTTTTAATCCACAGGTCGTCAGACTTGGCCGGGACTGCAGCGAAGAGTTTTCAATATGTATAGTATTGTAAAGTTAGTGATCTAAGTTCATTTCGGCTTTTTATTGTATTATAATTATTGTTTCTAGCTTTATTAGGTCTTAGTGATTTAAGTTTAATTATTATTTATTTATTTATTACATTCTTTATTGCACTCTACACAAAAAAAGTAACATTAAGAATATATATTTTATTAACAAGTACTTAAACAATTATATTAACTTATTAATAAAAGTTATTATTTAAATGTTTTTTTTTCAGTTAATAGTTAATATTGTTTTTTATAAATAATATTCCATTCATAATAAATATTTTTGTTATATACATATTTTGTTTGTTACCCTATTTACATTGATAAATAATAAACTGACTGGATGCACAATCTCATTCAAAGTGTCCGCGGCAAAATTATACCCATCGCTTCATTTACATATGAAGAATTTTCATTCATAATCACGTCGCTCGCTACATGTCATAATTACATAGAAGTGAGCTCTTGCTTTTGATTTAGTATTCTTTTTATAAAGCGTTAAGGTCAAAGTTTCAATGAATAATTTTAACAATACCTACACGTATGTGTCATGGGGATGATACATCTAGTCAATTTATGTCATTCTAAGCCTATTTACCTATATTCTTTACTATGCAGCATCAGTAAGGAAACAGAATAGCTATCATAAATATTTATGAATATATACACTCACCGGCACAATTAATTTCCTACTATAATAGAACTAAGGGCAAACTAGAAACGGGCCGGCAACGCATCTCTGCGACCTCAGCTGCTGCAAATGTCCATGGGCGGCGGTGACACTTTCCATCAGGTGATGCGGTTCACCTGATGGAAAGTGTCACCGCTCGTTTGCCTCCCTATGTTATAAAAAAAACTGCCCTCTTACACTAAACTCATATTTTAATATTTAAACTCAAACCTGAAAAGTTTTGCTGAGGCTTATTGATTAAAAAAAACATTTTGATTATTATTTAAAAAAACTTGCGTATAACGGTTGATAACTGTAACATTCATGTATCAATTATCATCCGTGATATGTGTATTGTCCAGATATAAAAAAGTGCCATCGAAAGTAATGTTTGTATTTATTACGTTAAACTTATTGTTAATCTAAGACTATATGACTTCAAAAAGCTTCATGGAGTATGTACAAAATTATTTATTTCAAGATACATAACGTCGGCTTAGAGTGTAAACCTGCTAACTGCATATTAGGTAAATTTTCAGGAGAGATAAAAAACATTCCTAAAAAAATATTAATATTATTTATGAAAAAATTTTATATCTTCAAACATGTATTTGTATACCATACAATTTGAAATGAAAGTGAGATAATTTACTTCAGCATTTATTTAATTAATACCACTTTTGTGACTTAGCAGGTTTTCGTAAGCAAATATTTATTTAAAAAAACAACTTAACAGGTCTTCATAAACCAAAAAAAAAATTATAAAAGTATTCAAAAAACAAAACAAAAACTCTAAAATTACCAAAAAATTGGTTCTGTTTTTATGTCCTTTATTTAATAACAATTTTCTTTCAAGATCAAATGAACTTATACGGCTTTATAATAAAATAAAAGTTTTGGAACTCTCAGTCACAATCTTAAATTTATGATATTTTATGAGCTTTAAATAAACTATCGTTTAAGTAAATTACGTCGTAAGGTCTGGGGTGTTTTCTTGCTGATGTGCAGATGGTGACGTACTTTGCGGGCACATTGATGTTCTTGTTTTTAACATCATACAGTTTCTAGTTTGATAGGTACAACCATTGCAAAGAAAATATATTTTATTTTGTTTTTCTGACTCATTTTGTAAAATCTTTTTTACAAAATGAGTCAGAAAAACAAAATAAATATAATAACAAATAAATATACACAAACATTCACACACCGCCATCTAGCCCTGAAGTAAGCGTGAAGTCAGTATTAAGCTTATCCAAACACTTGCAAACTTTTCAGAATTCAAGCCTTCAGTTTCGGTTTCGTTCCATAGATAACAATAACCGTCTTTGTTTAAATTTAAAAAGGCAAGATTGTGTACTCAATAACACAAGCTTTGTTCTATAGTACAAGCTACTAATATTAGATTTAGGGACCTTCAGAACCGCCTGCAAGTCTACAGTAGAACAAGATTTTCTTCACGTATGTCTTTCTCCTTCTCAGATCTAGCTTCTTATTTCTTCTTTGGATGTCCCGAATATTCTTCTTGGGATTTATTTCCGACTTTATAGAGAGCAAATATTTCACACTGGTCTTTTTTAAGGTGTGACAATTCGAGGTTTTGACGATCCATGTGGTGCAATGGTCGAGACGTCGGCTACTACACCAATGGTTCCAGGTTAAATTCCCAGGCAGTACATACTTTTGTGTGCATGAACATGTCTGTTTGTAATCGTCTCGGTGTTTTCTATATTAATATGTTTCTATTTACAATAAAAGTACAAGTATGTTTATCAGTTGTTTAATACCCATGATACAGGCTTTACGCTTAACTTGGGGCTAGATAGCGCTGTGTGAATGTCAGTGGAAATGTAATTATTAAAATTTTTATTTACACTGTTAAGTGTAAATAAAAATTTTAAAACTGTGATTTGGCTATCATAGAAAACATCAATTATATTTTGTAAGAGCACATTTGCCGGCATCGAAATCTCGGTGCAAAATGGCGGCTTACAAGGAGTTAGCAGCAGACTTTTGAAGTTTTGGATTTGACAGTTTTACTCACACGCGTTTTTGTCAATTTTAAAGAAAAACGGACTATGGCTGGTTTTATTAGATTATGTTTTTTTTTCACACGTTCGAATGGTATGAATAACGTATTTTAGTCACAAAATGGATTTAGCAGGTTTATACTCTAAGCCGACGATAACACAAAATAGACGACCACGAAATTGATCGATACTATAAATTGATATGATTAAAGATGCACAGAACTTTATAACTGGAGATAATATGTTACGTACTATGTAATTAGATTACTTGTATAATTTTTTTACAAACGAAATTAAAAAATACTTACTACGTTTAAAACCGGTAAAATTTCTGTTTTATTACTTTTTATATTTCGGGAATATTATGATCTCGCAAAAAACATTTAATTTTTTTTTGCCAAGACGACCACAAAAGGTTTGAAGAGATATCAGATCTCATGTAGAGCCAAGATTCTGAATCTACACGGCTTAGCTCTACATAATTTAAGTTATGAGCACCAAATGTCTCTTTCACTCTTGATGGAAATGTATATAAAACCAAAGCTATATTTATTAAAAGTAAGAAAGAGGCTTGACTAATCATTATTAGTATGTAAAGAATTTCACCCTGATGTAGACTTTTCTAAGGATGTTTTTGCTGTGTGCAAACAGCTTTATAAAAATACCTAATGTGTTAGTTTATTTATTAAAAATCATGTAGATATTGTGCGTGTACTCTGTTACTAGTTGTCTTATGATTTATGAGGTAAACAATTTTGGTCACATAATGAGTGCCATATTGGTAATCTATACAAAACAAATAAACATTGCAATTAGGGTAATAATAATGACTCAACTGTATAACTAAGCCTTTGGGTGTAGCCTGGGTGAATTGCTCCGCCCTATTTGCAGGTACTAAATCTGCAGGTATAAATAGGGTGCATCTCTAAAAATTTAACTATTTGTACAGTGGCCAGTGTGTTGTTACGAATTCGCAGACCCGGTGTTTTAAGTGTATTTCAAATATGGATCGGGTTAGTGTAATCAGTAGTGTGTCTTAGTTGTGTGTCTTTAAAGTTTCGATAGTAATTAAATATTTCAATTCAAGCTGTGTTTAGTGCTGTGGTCATTAGAATAAGATAATTCAATATAAACATTTTCTTTCTGGAAATAATAACATTATTATAATTATTTCCAGATTGGAAAAGGCCACAACATCGAAAGGAAACGCGGCAGGCCAGCTGGGAAAAACAGAATTCCCCTGTCTCGTGTAAGTAAAACTCATACTATATCTTTATAAAATATTGAAGTAAAATTGCGGTTCACATTTCGCCGTCCCGGAGAAAACTATTGCTAGACGCTTTTATCTTATTTTTAATGGATTGTTATTTTTGAAATTTACACATAGTGACACATCTACTAATTTTTTTTCATCATTTTCTTACTAAAAAAATTTTAGTTTACATACTTGTATTAAACAACAAATTATACGAGAAAAAAATTGTCTGATCACATGAACATAATATTTAACTTCATTCATAAAAACTTAAGAGAATTTATAATATTATTCGCGGACATACCTAAATATTTTTTTTTATTAAAAGCTTTTATTTGCCATATTTTCCGTCTAATTATGTGCTTGTTTGCTGATTAAACAATAAAACAGTTGATACATATTATTATTATTATTTATATAACGAAAATGTGGGTTAAAATGGCTATATATACAATATAAAAAAAATATTTATTATTTTCATAATGTCAAAAAATTATGCTAAATTACATTACAAATCAGTGAATATCGTTATAAGATAATGTTGTATGGGCCGGGTTAAAACATATTTTTTGGAGAAAAGTATGATACTGGTGTTTAATGAAACTTTTATTTCATTATATTTTTATTCGATAGTTTCAATAATTGATAAGTTTAATTAGAAAATAATTAATACCACGAAAAAATAAATCAGCTTTGAATTAATATATTCCGCAGTTCTATACTGTAACGTAAATTTTACACGAGAAATTAAAAAGTGTTTTTTATTTATTCCGTAAAATTGTTTTTTTTTTCACTTGCAATAGTTTTCCCCGAGGACGGCGAATTTCATATTTTACAATCCAAATCCAATAATATTATGGTTTTTAAGTTTTAGTATAGGATGCACTTGTTTTGGAGTTGCATGTATATTCTGTTTTATTTTTTAATAGATATTGTCAATGTCAACCAATACCACGATAACCAAAGGTTTTTGTCGCTCCCGCAGGAAGAGCGGCGCGCGCGCAATGCACAGTACGAGCGCGAGCGGCGCATCGAGACCGCGGAGGCATTCGCGGAACTCGCGCGTGCGTTGGACTGCGATCCCGCCGTGAGTACCACACGATTTCTTTGGACTCCTCTTCATACTATATAATATTATAAGATAAACGAATCTTTTTAGTCACAAAACGTAATAGTTTTATAGTAATATAACATACTAATACGTTTATTTTGGTACTAGAGTACACAAGCGGACAGTGACTGGAATCCCCTTTTGAGCAAAATAGATATATTTAAGGAGACTCCATTTTTCTATTAGTTCAAAGGCTTTTTTACAGGTTCTTAAACATAATATTTAAAAAAAGTTTTTTTTGTTGAGATGTCTGTATGGATATGTGTGCTTGTGTGTGTGGTGTGTATGTGTGTGTCTATGTGAGCTCAAATACAGCTGTACTGCGAAATAGCTAATACTGTCATCGTTTCGGGGACTTTCCGATAATTTCAAATAATTTTATTAATCGAATTAAATTTCCAATAATGTAATAAATAGAACTAATTTTTTTTAATCGTAACATATATTTTTAACAAGGATTTTGTTATCCTCAGATACCACACACTGAATTGCTAGCAACTGCAATCGAATCGATTAACTCCATGCATCGTACCAATAATAAAATCAGTGAGCTAAAGAGCAGGAATGAGTGGCTCCAGGAGCGAGGTCAGTCGCAATTTTTTATATATTTTACATCTCACACATCTATACATACCAACATAATAAAAAAAATTAGAGTGTTTGTTTGTCACATCGAAATAACCATTTCTTACTACATACATAGTAAGTTTAGAAGTAGATTAGTTATTACTATCTATGATACCTATATAATATTATTGAAGTAAAAAGTTAATTCTTTACTCCATCAAATCAACAGGCTAGGTCTGACAGCAGTCGAACCGAGCATTTACTGAATCCAAATGGTTGAAGTCCGAAAAAGTTGGTACATTTACCAAATTCACAATAAGAGGTTCGAGCTTTTTCGAAATTTTGTCTGTCTGTTTGTTCCGGGTAATCTTTAAAACGGCTAAAACAATTTTGACCTAAATTGTTTTCGCATAATAATAATAAAATCAGTGCTCTTTTTAAATAAATAAATGTATTATATCTATTTAACGATACGAAATCTGTTCCAGTGGCTACCTTAAAGCAGCAATTGGCCGAAGCCGCCGCTGCAGCTGCTTCCGTTGCTGCTGCGGAAAACGCACTGGTTGGGTGTACTGCCGCTAGGACTAGATACTATGAAGTAAGTTAGCTCTACGTTCCTCCGCTTCATTAGTTTTGTTTCTCTCTTCTCCATCTTAAATCTTTCGCAGTCCACTGCTAGACATAGGTCACCCCCATTTTGCGCCAGATATCTCGGCCCTCCGTTTTTTTTCTCAGTTTTATTTGTACAAGCAAATTGCTGTAATTACTTACGCTAGAACCTGTAAAATTAATGATTTTATTTTTAACACAATAATTTATTCTTTTAGGCTAAGAGTCTGCACAAGACCAACCAGCAAGGTGTACAAAAAGGCGACTCGATGATCAATGCGAATCAACCACCTGTGAGCAAAATTATTATTTTATATTGAACTGGAAAAAGTATAGTTTGACTTAAATAATGAACAAAAATATATAAATAACTGACATTCACACAGCGTCACCCAGCCCAATGTTAAGCGAGGAGCTTGTAGTAAGGGTACTCAACAACTGATTAACATGCTGCATGTTATATACTATGAAGTAGATTAGCTCTACGTTTCTCCACTTCACCAGTTTTGTTTCTCTCTTCTAGACCTCCAACCTATCGCAGACCACTGCTGATTATAGGTCTCCTCCATTTTGCACCAGATATCCTGGTCCTCCTTTATTTTTGTTTTTTCAAGATGGCGGTCCAAATAGCCTATTTAAAAGCGACCCCATGATATGGGTATCAAATGACAGGGTTTACTAAATAGGATACGTAAAAAACAATCTCGTGACCTTAATCCAACATGGCGGACGTCCAAGATGGCGGACAGGCTATTGAAAATGCAGCCCTATGTTTTGGGTATATAATGAAAGGGTTTGCCGAGAAAAATGCATTTCGTATTTTCTCGGCATTTTTTACGAACATTTTGCTTATTTAATTTGGATGCGTAAAACTGTAAATATTGTTAAAAAAATCAATATATTTAAATCATAATTATTACACAATTAAATACCTATTAATATTTAAATTTATAAGTATTCTATTAAGTGTAAATAAAAAGAAGACTTAAAAGTATAAAATAATAATAATAGTTTAAAACTAATAATAACGCCTTTAGCACGCACGAAAAATACAAAATAAATCGGATATTAAGTTTTGAAAGAAAGCATACAGCAAACATACATACATTGTTTTGTCCAAAAAGAGAAAAGATTATATAAAGAATCCACGCATTCTAACAAAACTAAATTTTGCGATTTATTTTGTAATTTTTAGTGCGTACTTAAAGCGAATTTTTAATTTTATCCTCAGCTTTATTTATTCAATGCAAATTGATGTAATTACCTACATACGATAGAAGCTATAATAACATTTATGATTTTATTTTTAACACAGTTATATATTCTTTTAGGTTAATAGGCTGCACAAGACTAACCAGCAAGGTGTACACAATGGCGACTCGACGATCAATGCTAATCAAACACCTGTAAGCGAAATTATTTGTTTTATATTGTACTACTATTGGCAAAAGTATAGATTGACTGAAATAATGAACTAAAATAAATAAATTTCCACAGACATTCACACAGCGCCATCTAGCCCCATACTAAGCGAGGAACTTGTAGTTACGGTACTAAACAACTGATAAACATACTTTACATTATAAAAAAGTAATTCAGCGCTACGTAGAAACGTTCGGTGGAGAACCACTTTACCAGTTTTGTGTCTCTCTTCTCCATCTTTAACCTATCGCAGTCCACTGAGTGACACTGGTATCTACCATTTTTGCGCCAAATATCCCGGGTCCTCCGTTTATTTGTTATGTTTTTTTCCCTCAATTTTTGTTTGGTCAATGCAAATTGCTGTTATTACATACGATAGAAGCGGTTTACTTAAATGATTTTTTTTAACACAACATTATATTTTTTAGGTTGAAAGGCTGCACGAGACATACCAACAAGTTGTACAGACTGGCGACTCGATGATCAATGCTACTCAAACACCTGTGAGCAACTGTTTTTTTTTAATTGTACTGGAAAAAGTAAAGTTCCAATTAAATAATGAATAAAAATGAATAAATATCCACTGACCCATATTAAGTGAGGAGCTTGTAGTTAGGGTACTACACAACTGATAAACAAGCTTTATATTATGCAGTAAGATAGCTCTACGTTACTCCACTTCATCAGTTTAGTTTCTCTCTTCTCCATCTTCAACCTATTGCAGTCCACTGCTGGACATAGGTCTCCCCTATTTTGCGCTAGATATTTCGGCCCTCCGTTTATTATGTTTTTTCCTCGGTTTTATTTGGTCAATGCCAATTGCTGTTATTACATACGATAGAAGCTGTCAAATTAATGATTGTATTTTAACTTAACGATATATTTTTTTAGGATACATGGCTGCACAATACCAACCAGCAAGATGTACAGACCGGCGACTCGATGATCAATGCTAATCAAACACCTGTGAGCAACAATGATTTTTTTAATATTTTACTGGAAAAGGTATAGTTTGACTTGAATAATGAACGAAAATAAATAAATCCACTGACATTTACACAGCGCTATCTAGCCCCATATTAATCGAGGAGCTGGGAGTGAGGGACCTTAACAAGTGATGACATAATTATATATATTTTTTTAAATATAAACATACTAATATCAATCTTTTTAACACATACATATTTTATATAGAAAACAACTAGGCCATTACAAACAGACATGTTTATGTTACACATAATATGTTTGTACTGCCCGAAGATCGAACCCAGAACCCTTGGTGTAATAGCTGATGTTTCGACAAGTTTACTACCCCACATGGGTCGTCAAAATAAAGGAAATAATAATTTATGCAAAACATAAATTGACGCATATTTCATTTCTGGACGCAGGTCCCGAGCAACATGTACACACCGCGGACTTCTCCAGAGTTCCAAGAGCTAGATACATTCGTCCCTTTCGACGAACTTCTCAGTAAGTTATATGTTTATTTATACGAGTCTATATTGTTTGACAACTGTTTTTGGTAAAAAAAAATAATGAAAAGGTACGGATGTAAAAATTTAACTCTGCATCGGAACCGTATGGTGTTATTTTTGAAACAGTAGTCAAATAAAGACTACTTAACTGTTCACTGACACTTAACCTTGTTCTCGAAACTCAAAACAGCCTGATAGCAATTAAAATACGTATATTATATTAGGAAATGCAATATTATAACAGTTTTTTTTAATTCCAGGTGATTACGATCCGGACTGGGCGACCAGCCAGATAGGTTCCGATTGGTTAGCTGAACTGCTGCCAGAAACGTGACCGAAGAACGCCAGGTACACAGACTTTTTTCGAATTTTCCTTGTATTGGATTTCAATACTTTCGTCATCAAATGCTAAAGTAATTTTGTTTGTTTCAGACTCACAATTTGTAAATAAGCGACCTATATCAAAGAGGTATGGTATGAAAATAATTATTTAATCACATGATTTTAAATTTTGGTTTAATTTAACACGGGGAAGCAGATAATTGAATACCTATTATAATTTTAACATAGGGTAAGTCAGGGGTAGTTGGCCATAGTTTTTAGAAGTCTTTATAGAACAAAACTACACAGATGTAAGTTGTAATTTATTATTTTAATTAAACTTTGAACAATATACTAAAGGTTTTTTAACAAAAAACGTATCTCTTCAAATATAATCATTCCAAATTAACATAACATTAAAATCGCAATTGGCCATCTCACCCAGAGTGCCGGGAGAGATGGCCTTAGCAGTAAGGGTAAGTTGGCCATCAGTTATTCCTCTTACTCCTTTTTTACAAGCACCTCTTATTTTTGAGATGTGTTTCATCTTTTTTCCACATTTGGAGCACATATCGTCGAATCTGTGCAATTTTCATGCACCAGAGTTCAAAATTTGCACTGGAGCCAGTCTTCGACGAGAAGTGTTCATAGTAATTCTCGCCACAGCCAACACAGATGTTTTCTTCGCCTCCACGTTTTCCATCTGAAACATCGCATAATACTAGTTCTTCATCATCGTCGCTACTATCAGACAATTTTCGTAACGATTTTCTTTTTCTCGGAACATTTTTCTTTATTGTTTCCTTCTCAATCTTCTTTCTTTTTTATTAGACTTATTTCTTTTTTTTAATATTTTCAGTCTTGTTTAGTTTTAAATCAGTCTTGTTTTCTCTTTTTTACTTCTTAGCAATTTGTAATTCTTTAACATTTTTAGCATCTTCTTTACATTTTCTTATGTTGATGTGTTCTGCTAATGTCAAAATTGTGCCAATTTACTTAGCTCGTTTGCGTACGTCTGTTAGTTTTTGAGGTACAGGAGATATTTCATTTAGAATTCGCGTTGGTGTCAGATCTGGAATCTGGTACATTTTCGTAGCAGCATAAACTGACATTTCAGCATTTTTCAAAGCGATGATGGCAGCTTTTAACGATTCTTCACTCCAATTCCCTCTAATAGCTACCGCTTTTCTCTTGTATTTATTTGGCATCTACAATAAGGATAAAAATTGGTCTTAGTTAAAAAAAATATGCAATCACGTATATTAATAATACGGCCATCACACCCTGACAAAATATGGCCATCTCTCCTAATTTTCTGGGAGAGATGGCCACACCGGATACGTGACAAAATATGCGTGATATTGATATTATTTTGAGTTTAATCTAGTACGACTCTGAACCATCACGAAGTATTGAAAAAGCATGATTTTTTAGGAAAACTGCACAACTTCAACATAGAACGTCAACTCTTTAATTCATTTTCACATTACGCAAAACAAAACAAGAGGATTTTACTTACTTTAAGCTTTTTTTTCGCCAATATTTTGCGTACAGGTGTTTGCACACACACGACTCAAAGCGAACTAAATGAGCGCTAGCGACATCTAGTCAAATTTAATGGAGGTTTTTTGACTAGGCCATCTCTCCCTTAAGGCCAACTGCCCCTGACTTACCCTAAATTAAATTAAACTTAATAATAAATAAAATACTATTATACAGGAATTATGTAAGTTAATTACTTTTAAGATCGGGACCATATTGGAATATTTAATCCCATTATGGTTACCATTTACGAGTACCATTACTACACTAAGTCATAAGCTTATTCGTTATTTCATACTTATAACAGATTTTATGTATTTTTTTCACAGGAGAGGCGACCAGAGGTGTATTTATACTTATAAAAAATAGTTTTTAAGCTATCTTTTGTCCCTGCATATATCACCGGAAAATAAATATAATTTATCTTTTGGCGTAGAAGCTTACGAATGTTTATGAATTTCCTAGAGAATAAATCAATTTGCCGTTCTTATTATTTTCCGATGACATAAACATTGCTTTCATTTATTTTTAATTTAAGTATTCATTAAGTTCAAATAAAGTATTCATTTGGTGACAATGACTTTTCTTTTTTGATCTTTCAATAATAATAAACAATTTTAAAAAAGAGTTGTCGAATGCGTAAATTCCTTTATATATTTCTTTGATAAATTATTACTTATAAATTTGTTAAAATAAACCCTTAAAATTTATAAGAATCATGTAACCCTATCTTAAGCCAGTAGGAAGTACCTATTCAAAATAAATTGACATCTGTTAACTGAGACCAATAGGTACCTAACTCTTGCCAGGAACTGAAATGGCCTGTTGTCCCAAAATACAAGTTTTTACTTAATTGCAGCATAGTGTTTTATCATATAAAAGCATCATAATAACACAGGCCATAATCCTCTTTCAAAGCATTGGTGATAAATACTTCTAATTCCACTACCTGAATCAACGGGGTGTATTATTAAAAAAAATACATAGTATCTATGGTTAACACAAATTATAAAATTCATTTTTTGATATAACACGTTAATTTGAGACAAAAAAGACAAGTTAATAATTATGAGAGTACTAGCTTTTGCCCGCGGCTTCGCTCGCATTAAATTCGGGATAACACGGTACTTTCATTTATCACTATACATAGGATTTCCCCTCCCTCCAACTTTAAAGGTTTCGGGGTCAATTTCAGAATTTTTATTAGCAAAAAATATGTTTAGTGAGCTAACTTAAAAGATAGACATATGCTGTCGCGGACTTTTTTGTAGACTTTTAAAAGGAGAACAATACTCTCATACATGACTTTTGTGTAACTTTAACCGTTTACGCAGCGTTCGCAGCGGAAGCTCCAAGTATGAAAAAATACCCCCGATTTTGAAACATTTTTCATTACTGCTTCGCTTCTATTACTCGTAGCGTGATGATATATAGCCTATAGCCTTCCTCGATAAATAAGCTATCTAACACTGAAAGAATTATTCAAATCGAACCAGTAGTTCCTGAGATTAGCGCGTTCAAACAAACAAACTCTTCAGCTTTATATATTAGTATAGATAAGAAAGTTATTTCGCTATTATAAAAGAAAATAAAGTGAACTTTGTGATCTTTATTATTTAAAACAGTGGACAAGAAATGCTTTAAGTACTGTTGCCGGCAGGTTAGTTTGTAGCTTACTTAAGATTCGAAACTCTTATTACTACCATAGCAAAAAATAATGTGCTAATCGTAAATTTAAAAAAAAACAGTCATATTTATAGCATGCAACTTTGCATGATAATGCACCGTTATGATTGAATAAATAAACGAAAAAAACCTAATTAGACTGAGTTGTGTGTTTGACGTTTGAGTTGAGACCAAAAATAGTTTGGAATGAGCCTCAAAATTATTCAAACTAACATTAGTAATCAACTTATATCTCAACAGCAAATAAGTGCGATCAGAGCAAGACATCAGATCTCACACGGGATTGACGGGGACAATGCTCTGCGGCCACTCATTTCCTCACTGATGGAATAAGCAATATATGTACGAGTGTTATCATAATTAAAATATAACATGATTTCTTAAATGAAAGAAAAATAATGCTGACGACTTATAATAGTTATAATATATCTGCCGTGTATAAATAATGCTAGGTGCTGGTTATGTTCAAAATAATAATTTAATTTCGCAAACAAAACACACGGTTCCAGATATTTTTGGTAATCAGTGAATGGGATAACGTGCATTGCTTATTCAAATTCGGCAAACCCAATAATTACTTATTATTTTTAGAACTAAATTACACTGAAATAGCCAAGTCCATTAAGTTTCATAAACTTGTAGCACCGACTCCTGTCGCGAAAAAAATATTTTGATTTGTATAAAATAACGTCTTATCACTTCATGAATTCACGTACGTAATTATAATAAAACTATATGTTATATATAGTTTTATTTCAGTTTCACTTTGAATAGAAGATGATAAACAACTAAAGCTTGCAATTAATAGGAGCGTCATTGAGGAAATGAGACAGCGAAAGCCTTTGAAAAACAGATAGACGGTGAACTTCGCAAGACACAGCGTGAGTACCTATAGATACATTAGGACAACTTTATACATAGGTGACTTTATAGGTTTTACCTTTGACAATAATAAAAAGAAAACCAAGCAACCACGTACAAAATGTAATGAAAATTTTGACTCACAGCGATGTTTATTTATAAATTAGTTTTATAAATAAATAATAAATAGAATAGTTTAAAATTAGCCAAGACGACCATATAAGTTTTGACGACACATAAAAGCTAAAATGTTGGAGCTATTCAATTAGGACTTTGTACGTTAAATCAGTTTATTATTGACATCATACCCTAAAAATATGAATCTGGTGCATCGGAAAAAACTCTATGAGAGTTCAAATTAACGACGACACACTTCGAGAAAGGGTAGCTAGTGCCCTTGTACTGGCTACTAATCTATTTTTTATTAAGAATTTTGTAATAGTGATTTGTTTTACTATAACAAATTGTTCGACAATAATAAAAAAGGTAAGTATTTAGTTAGGAAAGCGGTGTCCATTTCTCTGAATTAGTGCATCCTTGAGAAACTTGGTCATAAAATAAAATCAATGGAGGATAGGGGCGTAATCCCTTTTTTATTTAAGCAGCTGTTACAATATAAAAAATCATATCTATTTTACCTGCGCCAAAGAGCCTATTGTTTCAATATTCACAAAAGCTGAATTAGGTACCCAAAACTGTGTCTATTTTAAGCTGCCTTTTGTTATGACCTCATCGGAGCACGAGCCTACCCGCATAGGCCTTAGTCGTCCACGAAGGCCCAGTGCGGATTGGCTGACTTCACGCGCAGCCTTCGGATTTCTTCCGAACAGTGATTATTTTTACTACCAATCACACAAATTTCAAAACAAGAATAATGTTAACAAAGCAAATACCAACTTCAAACTTAAAAAACAAAAAACAAATTATCTATGTAAATAAAATGGTTAAATAATTCATTAAATTTTTATGCCGGTGCCAAGTGCCAAACAAACTCTTCACCTTTATAATATAGGAAAGTAGGTTATAATGATAATCCATACAGAGTTCTTGATTTACTTGGCACCGACTTAAAAATTATGAAAGAATTATTTCAATTTTTTTTTGCTTTTTAGTTTAAAGTTGGTATTTTTTTGTTAAAAGTTTTTTTTTTAATGAAGTCATTGTATTTTCGCCGTTTTAACGCCAATATTGCTATATACAAGTATTGCGCATTTTTAATACAAAATTGATTACATATTTTATTATTACCGTTTATGTCTTATCTTTTAACTCAATATTAATAATGTCAGCGCCTAATGAAGATTTTCATTTTCTCTCCGATGTATTTCGATTTACAAAAGATGACCACAAATGGAGACGTCACGCATCGCAGCCACCGCACCCGCAAAGGGCTGAAAAAATGACTTCAGTGCCATGGTCATCTTTCGTGAATTGTACTATAACCGGAAGAATAAAAAAATAGTTACTCTGAGAAAGCTGACTCTATTTCAGTAAATTAGTTAATATGTACTTAAGAAACATGGTAAGTAATAAAACCAACAACAAAAGCCAGTGCCATAATCCGCTTTAAAAGCATCTGTTACAAATATAAGTAAGTGCTACAAATTACTACCTGCAACAAAAGGGAATATTGTTTTAAAATTTAGAAAAGCTTATCTGGGAAACAAATGGGATGGGGTAATAATAGTAGTCTCTACTTTAAGCTAATTTTTGACATAAGACGTAATTGTAGGAATTCACTAGAGGATCATCTGTTTCATAAAGAAAAACTGAATGTGCGCGTTATAATAGGCATGATGACTTTGCCCTGGAATCGTAAGAAAAATTTAATATAATTACAAATGTGGGCTAAAAATAACGATGTGCCAACTGTCAGCCCGATAACTCATGTTTTATAGATTTTATTAGTCTTCAAAGTTAGGTGGGCATGTACATTATTATAGTTCATTAATCAATAAACAAATAACACCAATGGATATTGGATACTACATACAATTTATAGCAATTTTGTTGTGAAACCATTTTTAAAAACATAACATTTCTGTAGTAGTAGACATGTTCACACGGACAGCAATACAAAAATATATTTTCATGCACACAAATGTTTGTACTGCCCGGGGAAGTAACATTTATGTGATAAATTAATACATTCTATCAACTATGCTATCCGCGGCAATATGGGAAGTTCAAGTAGTAGGCCATAATTTTGTCCAAGGTTATCTTCACAGATTTCCCAATACAGGAATGGGGCAAGCCGCGTTTAAAGTGCGACAACTGTAAGCTCAACGAGCATAAACTGGCTACCAGTTTACGCTCTGTGAGACGAGTCAAGACGCACGAATATGAGAAGAAATTACCGTTTTTTTTTCCAAAATGCCATCCTGTGCAATTGTAACATGCCATCATCGCAATGAATCAGTAAATTTACCAAGAAATATAATAACTTTTCACAGGTAAGAACCGAAAAGAAATTGCGACACTGGGACTGCCTATAAACTTGGCGGCTTGTCCAGTCTAATGTATATTCTGATGTCTGTGGTTATCTTAATAGTCCTGTTTAGTAAAATCTCAAATTGGACCGAAATCCCAAACTGCTAAACTACATCAATTTGTGGTTAACTTGAAAAGTTTCTTATAGAAGCGAGGCTCACATTTTCGATTACTGTGTAGGTCTTGTTAAAAAATATATGAACACAAAAGAGCTCAGTGCAAACATATCTCTGCTTTAATTTACTTATAATAACAGAAGACTTCATTGATCATGTTTTCTTTTGTGTCATGGATATGAATTGAAAGTATGAAATCTTCAATTATTATAATTTTTCAATTTAGAATTATAATTTGGAAGCTCTGCTGACGTCACTCTTTTTTTATAATTCCGGTTAAAATAAAATAAGAAAATTGTGTCATTTTTTTTTCTTTTAACACGCTATGATTACATACAAAATTACATACGTTACACCGATACCAAAAACTAATACAACTGGTATTTATTTGTTGCCGTAATAAATAGAAAGTACACACCAATGAGCCACCGATGAGAATTTTATATCATAAATCATAATTAAATTCTAAACCTTTACAAATTAATTTCATTACGGCACTTTCATTTACAAGTTACCTAAATAAATCACATGCCAAATTGTATTACCTGGGAAAAAGGGTTTGTTCCTATTGTTCTTAAATCCGAAGCAATCAGTCACAGTAAAGTGTAACTACTCGAAACAATTAAAAGATTTTGTAGTACTTACTGTATCTCATATCAATTTAACTTTCTTTTGAATTTGTTTACGAGTGGTATTCGGTAGGAATATAATATTTATTTGGGCAATAAACAAATACCAATGGTATTAGTTTTTGGTATCGGAAAGGAATAATCCATGCTGTGGACCAGCAAAGCTGGTTATTGCCGTAGTTCATAAATCTTCAAACACTTTCTACAATAGCTCAGAAAGTCAAGCATTTGTAATAAAAAATATCCGGCATAACAACAACCGCTTACGAAATTAAAAGATTCCCTATCAATTTACTTTTAAAAAATAAAATTACACCGAGACACGTTTCTCATCTCAAATGGTTTATATTATTCTCATATGAATTATTTTTGGTCGCACGTAAATAAAATCTACTAGGATATTGAAAAATCCCGTTAAGATGAATTTAAAAAAAAGAAAACAAAGTAGGATTATTTTTTAAAATTCTCATTGATGTAAACTTGTTGAAATTTATATAGCACGGAGAAATGAGAAGGGCATTCTTGCGATTCTTTATGCAAAATAATTGATTATTCATCGTCACAGCAAGATCACAGCAGATGTTGTATCAAACCATTTTTTTAACTTTAATTAATACTCAGCAATATGAAAGATTTCAAATGACCACTAGGACCATAGTTTATGCTCTCAAAATAAAAACAAAAGCGTGCTCTATTTTTTGGGGAAGTCTCAAATTACAATCTGAGACTCAAATTAAATGTGGTTGACATCGAAAAAGCCGCAATGAAAGCTAAGTAGAAAGTGATATCCAAATTAATAATGGATGGTTTTGCTACTAATATTGTGGGTCCATTGAGGAAACTGTACTAGTATTATGAACAGGGCTGTCTCTAGCTCATGTGGCGCCCGTGTGCAAACATTACCCTAGCGCCCCCAATGATATTCTGTATACATATATAAAGGTAGATACGCCATCCGTGCCTCATAAGCGAACCACCGAAGAGAGTACAGTTTGTACTCTTTTGTTTAGGTAAATGTGTTCAAAATTCGAAATATGTGTATGTGTGTTGTCACTGCATTCGGAACACTTTTTTCGATTGTTTTGTGAGCATATCACGAATCCATACTTTTTTACATCATTGTAGCGCCCCTTGCAAGCGCGCGGTCCTCGGAGGAACTATTATTGCGATTACTAGATTTCTATGTTCCCGGCTGCAGCCTTAACGGATTGACGGATTTTAAAATATGAGGTATCGTTGGATTTGTCTTCATAGCGAGTGTCACTGGGTACATTATAAGTGTATATAAATGACAACAATATTTATTTCAATAATTTCAATGACTTCGTATACATTTATAAAGTTTAGTCTCGAAAAGATTTTATTAGGATTTGTTTTTTTCAATCGCCTGCAATATCATAGAAAGTATTTTAATGTTTGGACTATATGGTAAAGCTTATTTTTTTCTATTTTCAGTGGGTATTTTTAGCATTCGGGTTTTTTGTTTATTCCAGGCGTTTTAGTTGACTAATAATTGTTAGTGCAGACTGCTCTAATCACTATATTATTTTATTAACTTGAAAATTACTTATAACTTTAAAGCTCAATATTTCTTAAACGAAGCGTTTGTATCGAAAAACTCTTTTCACAGACACAGCTATGTATGTATGCGAGACGTATTTACGATACCCCATTCGATGGGATTGGACAAAAAAATGGAACTTACAAAATGGCGTTTAAAGTCCGCCATTTTGAACTTTTATACTTTTAATGTACCCAGGGACACTCCCAATGAGTTCTCTGCTATGACTTAACCGGTCATAAAACTAAAATCAAGAATTTAATAAAAAAAACGGAAACGTTGCTATTTTAGCGATAATTTATGTATTATCCCTAAATAGCTATTTTGAGCTCTACTTGTTCAGTCAAAAGGCCAAATCACTGAAGCGCTTTTTTTTCAAAGCATCAAAACTCATATTTTTAGTTTAGTATTTAAATCGTTTTTTATTATATTTTTGTATATTTCTTGACGTTCATAAGTGCTTTTTGTAAGCCTAATTTGAAATAAATGTTTTTGACTTTGAAAATGTTTTTGACTTTGACAAAAAAGGTCTCATACGCTTCACGAATTACACAACTTGACTGAGGATCAGTCTAAGCACGGACGGTTAGCTCCATACCAATAAATAACCTTTTGACAAGCTTAAAGAAAAAAATGGCTATAAAATGTTAGCATGATTTTTAATTTAAGCAATTGACCAAGAAAGTAGAGTCTTATTATAGAGAGTTATTCTTATCCACACATCTTCAGAAGTATATTATAACAATCCCCACTGGTACATAACACTTGTTTGATCACGGGTTGAGCATCTACCTGTAAAAAGGGTGGTCTATGTAATAGGCTCCGCCTTATGAATAACCTGCAGGTATAAAAACAGTGCGTCTCAAAATATGTCAACTATTTGCTCAGTAACCACTGTGTTACTGAGCAAATAGTTAACTTGCTCCCAATAGACCAGTATATCTCTCGTTAAAATATGGACCGGGTAAGAGATTTCAGTATTTTATTATAGTTTCAATAAGTAAAATGTTATTATAAGTGATCAAGAATAATTTAAATTATTTTGCAGAACGGAAAAAATCGAAACATCGAAAGAAAACGCGGAAGGCCAGCTGGAAAAAATAGGATTCCCCTTTCACGTGTAAGTGTGTATATTTTTTTATTTGTATATATTTTTTTCTATATAGGTCGATAGTTGGAAACGACGCAAACACGCGACCTTCCTAGCTGTATTCTTTCATGAAATTCTGAGTTATGTTGCAAAAAATCCTGTAAAGTGTATTTGCCAAAAAGTTTCTAATGACATTAATATCATAAACCTTTATACAAAGAGCCAAATCATAAACCACAATATGATTGTTCGCAGGAAGAGCGGCGGGCGCGCAACGCTCAGTACGAGCGTGAGCGGCGCAACGAGACCGCCGAAGCATTTGCAGAGCTCGCCCGGGCAGTGGGTTGCGACCCAGCAGTAAGTACCATTAAGTATCCTACTAAAGCCAACTTTACGCACGCTGTGTTGATTAAATTAGTGTTGACTACCTATTTGGTATAACAGCTGAGACACTCGGCTAATTAACCAATGGTTTGAATCCCCGGGCACTACAAACATTTGTGCAGAGATGCAAATTATTTTATATACTTCTATTATAAAAGCTAATGCGAAATACCCATTTGTAACATTTAAATGCTTTTTAGTAAAAAGCATTTTGTATTTTCATTTCAAATACTCATTTTAAAATACATAATACTTTGTATTAACATTAAACTATTTATTAGCCTTATAGTATAGTACTCATTTAAGTAACATTTATAACGTAACATGAGAGTTCTGTGCGAGTTCTGTGCAAATGCGGTATAGGTACGGTACAATTTGTACGAGGTTCTTTTAATTCATTTTTAACTGACTTCAAAAAAGTAGGCGTTAATGTCAGTGGATATTTATTTATCTAAATTTTAGTATTTACTTTGTAAGATGGGTTCTGTTCTTCTCAGATCTCAAACTCGGAACTGCTGGCCACTGTGATAGGCTACATTCAAGGAGCATCAGTAGTGGAATCCAATGACAATGTAGAAGTAATTAGAAATACGAACGAAAGGCTCCTAGCGCAAGGTGAGACTAAACAAGTGTTCATAATATATAAGCACGGCGGTAACTAGCATGTTTTGGATGCAAATGCAATATGAAACAGTAAACTATAGACATCGTGCTAGTTGCTACCATTTTTTATGCTATAGCCGGCAAACGGCTGATCTGATGGTAAATTACACGTCCGCCCATTTGCAATACCAGCGTTGCCGGCCTTTCAAAAGGAAATACGCTCTTTTTTTAAGATCGCCATCTTTACATAAAATGGTTGCTTCTTTTGTTTAAACATTGTTAAATTTTTCAGTATCTACCTTAAAGCAGCAATTGGCCGAGCACTCCGCAACGGCCGTCCCGACGCAGGACTTAGCAATCGGTTTTACTGTAGCCAGAACTACACCTGATGAAGTGAGTGCACAATTATTTTATCACTAGAGTTACTTCAATTTTATAGAAAAAAATATGCAAACGCTCTTACGATGAAGGACAACATCGTGAGGAAACCTGCGCACGCCTGTTAAGAGATTCAAAGCGCCCGCGTGAACGCCTAAGGCCTATACGGGTAGGCTCGTGCCCCTCGGTGGGGACGTTTATTGAGCTGATGATGATGCAAACGATCATGCGGCTTCATGTGCCGCGAGGTGATTGCAGATTAGAATATCTACAACGAAAAACGGGTTACAGCGGTTTCTTATTAAACTTATAAAATATTTCATTTTAAAATAAAATCAGTTTATTGGTTAAATATAGGTCATAGAATCATTAAGGAATAACTACGGTTCCTATCACTTTGTATCTTTGCATTGCATTTGATTCTGTCGACATTTTCTGCCACGTATGACAAAACTTGTGGAAAGAACTTCGACTAGGGACTTTTATATATATTTACTGATGATTTCCTCATTCCTCAGGTTCTCAGCAATTTTGAGACCCCACAGACGTCACCGGCAGCGAACGCCGAAGTACCAGACGTGTTTGATACGCTCCACGAGTTTATAAGTAAGTCACTAAATATATCTGTAAGGTTTTATAATTTAGAGTCACAAAATGTGCATGCATACTCTCTATAACACGTTACTATGAGTCCGAATTGATGACAATCCTACATAAGAATGAAGCGCTTTAATCGGCATAGTTGCCCAATTGATACAGAAGCCTGCAAATACATGTACTTAAAGTAAAAAGTGTGTATTAAAAGATATCTTCATCAAAATAAATTGAAACAATTTCATTTTATTTTCAGATAATTACGAATCAGATTGGACGCCCAGCCAATTAGGGTTCGACTGGTTAGGTGATCTTCTGCCTGAAACTTGACTTTAGAAAGAAAGGTATTTTTTAATTACCTTATTATGGATACTGCACTATCGTCATTACACTTACATATCATTGTACTTTCACAGAGAGCAAGGAGATGGCACCTGGCGTATAAGAAAATGAGAGACGTCAGTGTTTAGTTAGGTAAATGATTATCTCACCAAAAACATTTCATGTTAAATTTTGCCAAGACGAACACATATGGTTTCGCTAGTCATGAATATAATGTGAATTTTCAGTTTCTGATCTAAAGTAAATAACGAAACAGCAAAGCCATACAATTTAATTGATACGAACAATTTGTTGAAGTAAGAGTCGGCAGAGTAAGGCCGTGTAGATTTAAAATATAAGCTCTATATCGGATCTGATATTTTTTACATGAAATTTTTTAGGGGGATTTCATTTCTTTTGTAAGTTGCTAGGTAGTCTATTTAGGGTTTATTTTTAAGCACTTAGTAATAGGTTTTATAGTACTGTCAACAGTTCCGTGTAAACTTTCATGTGCTGATTCATAAAATTGGTGATAATCTCATATAAATTCCATATCCCTCCACTTTTAGGCGTTTGGGGACGGGGGTGAAAGTCATTTTATTTTTTTGTTGGTAATATACTTAACTTCGATTGCATACTAAATTCCAAGTTTCAAGCACTTGAACCGCGACTGGATGGATGTACCAACAGATACAATTTATTTTCGATTGTGCATCGAATCCTGGCGGTCAAAATATTGGTTGTCCTTCATATGTTACACAAAATTTACATCTCATGAAGTAATTTCTTCATAGATTGTAATTTAGCAAAAGAATATTAGGACATTTTTCCTACCACAAAGTAAGTTATACAATTAAGATGTATTAATATTTTTTCTTTAATAAAAGTGATTACTTATTCTAAGCCAGAAAATCACTTTTGTTTATTCATTGAACCGCACATACCGACTAGATTTCGGTAAGAACTCAGAACCAAACCTAAAACGTTTCAATTGGTCCAAAAAAAGAAAAATGTAAAGCGATCGAAATTTTATAGGTATTATTATTGCATTATGTTATAACCGATTGCCAATGCTAATTAATAATATTAAATTTGAAAAAAATAGTAATGGGAGTCATAGTGGGCAGACTTAATAGTCTGCCCAAGTGGCTAATGCCACTTTGTCTAATTGTAACAGCAAATCCAAATACCTGTCAAAACGCAAATAAAAGTAGGTAACTTGTATTATAATTATGCAATCAACGAGTAATGAATAATTCTTATGCTTTGTATGGCTGTGTCATGTCATGTCTTCATAAAGCAAACGAAGAAAATCTCACCTACCCGTGATCTATTCTGTTGAAAGAAGACTTCTAGATATTTCAAAAAAACTATAAAACGGCAACGCCTACCGATAAGTTGCATGGTGCAAATATATGAATGATTCTCGTAGTACGTCAGTAGAGTCAGTGTGTATTTGAGTCTGGTATTTAAATATTAATGTGTCTTGAAACATTGTCAGGCGGCATTCAAATAGTAGAATTTCTAATAGTTTATTCTAAAACCATCATATGATAGTATAACTAGCTATTAAATCGCAAACAACTATTTCTAAGCAAAACTATTCTAAGAATTACAAAGGTTGAGCCGATTATTATAAGCATGTTAACAATTTGGAAACGGGAAATAGAAGCACACTATTTCTAAGCAAAACAATTCTAAGATTTGCAAGAATTAGACCGATTATTATATTAACACGGAAACTATTTTGAAACGGAACAAAAACAAAAGGCATCAGATAATCTTTTGTTTTTTGAAGAAATAGGCACAGTAGAACAGTGCGCCCCATTATTTCCAGGTATGAGTATTTATGGTAGCTAAAACAAGCAATATTTTAACAGGTGCTTTAAACAGAGATCAGGCTGTTTTATGATCTCAGGAATTGTGTCGGCTTTCGTTTTATCACATTAAGACTTTTGGTTTACCCATCTCTCCTTTAAATAGTAGAACAATGGAAAATCGTTTTAAAATTTGAATTCAACGGATATTCTGAGCCAAAGAAGGAATTCAGTACAATTATTAAGTTACTGTGAAAGTTCGAACTACGGTTAATCCTAAGATTTTCCATGAAAACCTAAGATTTACCAATTCTTTGTTGTAAATGTCGAAAATGCATGCGTTCCGAACTTTTGCCAAAATTTAATAAGTAAATCTTGGGATTTACATAGAGCGTTGGTGGCTCAATGATGTGGACTGTCGCCTTCCTACCTGGAGGGCTGAGGTTCAAATCCCGACACGTACCAATGTATACAACAACAACAAACGTCACAATAACACTCTGTTAAACACAATTCACTTATTACAAATAAGTGAAATGTGTTTTAGGTACATCACCTATCAATAAATTACAATTAACTACTCAATTATTACTAGCCTTATTTAGACAAATTCGAACAAAATGTCTTGATATTTTGCTTGATAGTTGCTTGTCATACAAAAAACTGGCTGAATTTGGACACACTTTGTTATCAGTGATTTTTATATTTGCCTTTATTATAATAATATGTACTTAATTTTTGACTAATATTTGAGTGAAGTAAATAATTAAGAATTACTCATTGTTTTATTCCTACAACCAACACCTACCAGAGCAGCTGACAGCAGTGAAACCTAGCAGATTCTGAATTGTAGTGTAGTAAAAACCTTAAGGAAATGCCGTATTTTTAGAAATCCAAGTACTTACATTTACCAACTCTTATTGTATTGGTAAGTCCTAAGACTTACAAGTAAAACTTCAGATTTACCGTACTTCATTTTACTGTAACATATTAAGCATCCAACACAAGTAAAGTATGTTATTAATGATCGTATCATCGTATAACAGTTAATCTGCCTCTCTTCAACTTGTTACAGTCAACTGCTGGGCTTAGGTCTCATACATAATAATAATTATTTATTTATTTGCTGGAATATGGTACATAAAAAGTTGTTGTGTAAATAATAATGCTTCCGACATATTCTACCGAAATTTGATGTGCAAAAATTAATAGATTAATTTTGGCAAAAAATATTTATTCAGCCTACACTGTCAAATTAATGAGATGTTAAGGAAAAGGAACTAATAAAACATATCAAAATTATGGTTAATATTTTACATCCCATTATTGGTAGAAAATGTTAATAGAAAGATAATAATTATTGTTACATAATCATTTTATAATACATTTTAATTGCAATTTGTCAAGCTATTTCTATTTAAGTTACAAAATAATACATTTTATTAATAAGGAAATTAATAAATTTATTTTTTAAATTCAGGAAACAGCAATTTATTTAAAATCCGTACTGCCATACAAAAGACATCTTTCGAGTTAAGTTTAGTCTTTGTTGTGGGATAACTAAGACGTCACCTTTCTGCTCTACATTCAGGGTATTTCTTAGATACTAGTTAGCATTTCCGACATGGATGTTTGAAAAAATACAGACGGAATCGTACGGACATTTGGGTCACATCTGTCAACAGAGCCGAATTATCCGGAAAAAATATGGCTTGCGTAATAAAATGGTACATGACCACAATATTGAATTGGCAGATAACAATATTGTCAGATATCAATATAGCGCGTTTCTCGTCTGGAATACAAAAAGCACGTGAGCACTCATAACCGTTATATTTGTATTGAGTTAAAAACTGTGAACGTTACGCGATCGTCCCGCGTCGCAGGTATAAATACGGTTGCCCTTTACAAGCACGACCAGTCCCCAATGTGCGATTGCGAAGGCCATGTGTACCAACTGACAAATAACTTTTAAATTTTAACGGTATTTTATCAGTCGCGCGCGTTGCTGTGTTTTACGTTGTGTGGACGTTCAAGTTGTGTGTGTATAAGTTAAGATGAAATAACTGATTGATCCAAACATTATTGCTGTGTAAAGTGACTTTGTTTTTATCGTTGATATAATAAGTATTGTTATAAAACCAGATAACAGACGATTCAGACAACAAGTGTTTCAACAATTTGTTCTTCAGTTTCGTTTCGTTATGGATGAGTATACGCGATTAGTCACCTTTTTGGAATCAAACTTCCCAGAAGTCATTCAAAAATACTTTACTTACAGAGCGCATTTACTAAATATCTCAATCTCTCAAGGGTCTCAATCCGTGGAGCCCAATGTTTCTAACCCTGAAACCGAAACAACTGGAGCAAAAAAAGGAACAGAACTCGTTAGTGCACATAGTTCCGAGGCTGATTCTATTCCACCAGCAGCTGAGCCTACATGCTCCAAGAAAGAACTTCGTGGTTCACCGTCAGTTGTTTTTGAATTCCCACATCCTATTTTTGTTTATGATAAACGATCTTGGAGTATGATAACTAATGAATTAAAAGAGAATAATATCAGTTACGCTTCAGTAGTATCAGATAAAACCACTGTAACAGTGCAGGCGAGCACCTTGCGGACACATCAGAAGCTGTTCAGCTTTCTTCGCGGACGTAAGATTAATTGTTCCACCTTCCATTATGATGTCATTCGAGTGATCATCAGAGGTATCCCAAAAGATATCAGTAGCGAATGTGTTGCCAAAGACCTCAAATCCATGTCGTTCCCGATAAGAGAAGTGCATCGGCTATTCAAGACGAATGACCACTCTCCTGGCGACTTAGTGCTTGCCATCCTGAATAATACTAATGAGGCTGCAGCTATCTTTGATGCTACAACATTATGTAATAAGGCTGTTTCTGTGGAGCACCCAATTAAGCAAGACAATTCGGGACAGTGCCAGTGTTACCGACTGTACGATCAATGTTCCCGTAACTATTATGCAAAACCTTGGTGCACAACATGTCGTGATGACCATGATATGACAGAATGTCCTCTGATAACGAGCTCTGCAACATCCAACCTTGACGCAAGTACCGTTGATGATGACTCTTATAGAAAAGCCTTTGAAAAAATACGAAAGTATGTGGCCTTGTTTGACCTCTTGGACGATAAGTTGAGACGCGCCTGAAAATTTTCAGATGCTTGTAGTTAATAAACGCTTTAAACACACACAATGACTTTATAAAATAATTAAATAGGATTAAGTTCAGATAATTTCAGTACTACATGAATATTGAAGTGCTTTGTCGGCAGCAGATACAGGCAGCTCCCAACGCAAGGGTAAGAAATTATGCTATTATTTTATAAAAACACTAAATCCGTAATTTTGGCTATATGTCAAAAACTCTACTGACATACTTGAACTTAAATCTGCGAATTAATTATCCTGGCCGGCATACGCCAAGCTGATTAAATATTTCCTTATACGGATGAAGAATTCTAAAATGCATCAATGAGTCAGGTACCATGACAAAATAACTGGGGATACCTTGTCTAGCAGTAAACGTTAAAGTTGAAGCAGTAGTAGCAAAAGCCATCTCATTATAGACCACGTATAGGTCTAGCCAAACTTTTTGACCGCTCCGAACTTCGCACAAGACGATGCGCAGTTTACAAAATTCATACATTCTACCTGACTATACCTGCGCAGTAAGCACTTGCGACTATATTGATATGCAATGCGTGATATTCGCAACTTAGGAAATCAACAAAACCTTCGCCCGTTATTTTTTTTTTAATAACGAATTTAGTTATCATGTAAATCAATGTATAATAATAAAATCCTTTTTATTTTTACAGATTTAAACACCTGTCATAACAGCCAACGTATTATCCCCACAGCCAAATAAACTACAAGTTTACGATGCTGTCGTGCTGTTGTTATTGTTTGCGAGTAAGATTTTTAACATGTCATTTCCGTAAATACAAATTTTAAAAAATTAAGTCTTACCAATATATGTTGGATCACCTATCATCAATTGGTGTTCAATTTTTTTTTTTTACCAATGTTTTTATGCGATTATATTTAATAATTCATAAGTTTAAGTAAAAAATATGTAATATATGAACTACTGTAATTGTATTAACAATAACAATTCTATACTGGAAATAGTTGAGACGTTAATTTTACAGTAGAAATCAAAAAGGGTTTTTTATTTCTCCTGTAAAATTTGTTTTTTTCACTTGCAATAGTTTTCTCCGGGACGACGATTATACTCATCCGATTATACTTAGCTTTTCTTATGCCTTTCTCAATTGTAAAACAAACAGCACGTGCACACAGCATAGCTCATAATCGCTATACAAGAATTTATTCATATGCGAAGCCCTCGACCCGCGTCGCAGGTATATAAACGATAAGACTTTACAAGTTGGACCAGTCTCCCCGGTGCCATTGTGAAAGCTACTTGCTGATCAAATAAAATTTGAAGTAGTTGTATCGCTGAATTTGAACATTATGGACAAGTTATGTGTGTGGCGTTTCAATTATAACATTTTGACTGAGTGATTCAAGCATCATTACCGTGATTACCGTGCCTAGTGACTTAGTGTTTAAAGTGCTGATAATATTTTTATCTTCAGTCGGATAGCAGCGGCAAGCAAGTTTATGCCAATTTATTTATTTATGAAGTGCCAGTTCCCTTATACATCCTTATACATTCTGTCCATCTAATATCACAAAAACTACTTTAGTCACAGCTCAAAGCGATTTCACTAAGATTTTCATATAATATTTCAATCCGATTTACATATATAAACACGTAGCCATAACTTTTTTATCTCCAGTATCGTTATGGATGAGTATACGCGTTTGGCCACCTATTTAGGAGAACACTTTCCCGAAGTACTTCAGAAATACTTTACCTATAGGGCTTATTTACTAAAGAGTGCCATCACCGCAAAATCTCAATGTACATGCTTGTCATCAGGGCCTCAATCCGTAAAGCCCGATGTTTCTAATCCGAAATCCCAGAAAGCTGGTGCAAAAGACGGCTCAGAACTTATAAGTGCACATGAATCCGAGGCTGATTCAGTATCACCAGCTGCCGAGCCGACATCCTCCAAGGAAGAGTCTCATGACGCACCGCAAGTCGTTCTCGAGTCTCCGCACCCTATTATTCTTCCCGACGAAAGATCCTGGGACATGATTAAAAATAAGTTAAATAAGCACAAAATCAAATACGTTTCAGCAACACCAACAAATGAAAAGATAACAATAAAAGTGGCTAACTTGTGGAACCATCAAAAGATGCTCAGTTTTCTTCGCCGACGTAAGATTCAATATACGACCATCCATAGTGATGTTGTTCATGCTATTATCAGAGGTATCCCGAAGGATATCGATTGCAACTCTGTTGCTCAAAACCTGAAGTCCATGTCGTTACCGATAAGAGAAGTGCATCGGCTCTTCAAGACGAGTGACAACTCTCCTGGTGACTTAGTGTTTGCAATATTGAATAAAACAGCTGAGGCTGAAATAATCTTTGATGTCAGCAAAATATGTAACAAAGATGTCTCTATTAAACGCCCAAAAATGCAAGTCAATAGGAAACGGTATCACAGTTACCGATTATACGGCGTATGTTCCCGTAACTATTATGCCCAACCTTGGTGCTCAAAATGTCGCGGGGACCACGATATGTCCAAGTGTATTTTTGCAACGATATCTGCAAAATACTATAGTGAAGCAAATACTGTTGATGACAGTTATACACAAGCCTGCAAAAAACTACGTAGATGTAACGATACAAAGTAATTACTTTAAAAAATTAATGACTTAATAGTTTAGCCATCTCGAGCTTCGCACTTGTCTTGAATAGCTATAAGTGACAGCGGTTGTTGAGCACTACGACCTCAAAAAAAGAAATGAATAAAAATTTTTGATTATGCATTCGTACTTATTATAAAGATGTAATTATCCTTTTCAACACCTGTGAATAAAAAAAATCAACATATAGAGATGACGTGCGTTGTCGACGGCACACGCTAGCGACTTCCAACGCTGGGTAAGAAATGTAATATTACGATTTAATTAAAATCATAATCATAAGGTGTTTCAATGACTTAACTAAAAGTGTAGATGTTGACTTATTTAATACTACAACCTTGCAACTTAAGCGGCAACTTGCAAACATTTTTTTTATGCAGCAATAGTGTTATATTTTGTGTTATATATACATATGTGAAAACTTTTAAATGGCCTTTAATATTTATATTTATTATGTGTCTAAAATAACATTAGCTGTAAATTTTCCTAAAATGTAAAAATAAAATAAAATAAATCGTCCTATTTTATCTATAGGTATACTAGGTATCCCAAAAACCCTTGAACACTTTAAAACCAAAATTATAAACAAATTCAGCGGCAACTTTCACAATAAATAATTAGCAAACCATCCGGCCTGGCAGTATTTGGCACAAAGCTGGTAGATTTATGTGATCTGATTCGATCACTATTTTCAATAATTATTCGGTTCTTACAGTACTAGTTTAATGGATTGAGACAAGATGTCGCTCTTGAATATAGGCCTTAGTCGTCTACACGGCCTAGTGCGAATTGGCGGATTGGAATTGGTGCGGATTTCACGCACAACCTTTGAATCTCTTCGTAGGCGTGCGCAAGTTTCTTTACCGTAAGAGCGTCGGATGAACGTAAATATAATTTCGTTAATTCGAAAAGACATTGGTTCGAGGCGTGATTTGAACCTGCACCCTGAAGATCGGAAGGCAACATTCCATACCAATGAGCCGCCGACGTTTACAACATAACAATATTTTTTATCCCTTAACGTCTGGGAACCTTGGCACATCTTACCAAAAGTCAAAAAGCTCTGGCTAACCATCAAAACAGCTAAAATTATGTGTTTTAGTTAAAAGTATATATGTCCCTATTATATTTGTGTGTTTGTTGTTCGTCGTGTTTATTTCCCTAGCCAGTTAGATTCGCTGGGAATAAGTGTCTACACAAACAATATAATTTCCATTGTCTTTCCGTAAATCTTCGTTTGTCTGTTTTTACATTTACCATGACCACTCTCATAAATATGATTTCTTTTCAGATGCTGCCTCTCTCCGTTGCAGGACATAGAACTGCCCCATTCTGCGCCAGATACCCCCGGTCCTCCGCTTATCACATACAGATGCAGCTTGGGTAGTAGAAAAGTTATGTGCCTACAGTCGATTGGCCTCAGTGTTGCCGAATTATCGATAGTTGAAGTATTAATAGTTGACCTCGAAAATCATCTAAACAATCGATAGTGCAACATTATCGGAAGTATCGAAGCTCAATATAAACATGACTATCGATAGTATCGATACTGTCGAAGTGGCAAAACTATTGATAACAAGTTGACAAACGATAGCGCAAAACTATCGATAGTGCAAATATATCGATAGTTATGTCTATATTGAGCTACGATACTACTGCAGTGTACCAATACTATTTCCCTAAGATATCGATACTATGGATAGGCCGATTGATTCTATTGCTTTTGCCCAACTTTAGATAGCCTATCTGTAATCGACTATCGAGCGGTAACACAGGCTGGTCTCTAATTGTTATTATAATAAAGTTGATTCATCTCTCTTCAACCTACCGCAGTCCACCGCTGGACAAAGGTCTCCCCCATTTTGCGCCAGACATCCCGGTCCTCCGCTTTTCTCATCCAGCTGAAAGTTGATTCATATCTTGTAGTAATTATTGATAATTAGTTCTTATTATTTTATAATATATATAGTGTTAAGAATGTACTGTTGGATACAGTAGGTATAGAATATTTGTAGCTTAGTATTTGCCTTTGTCAGTTAGACCTTAATTTAACTAAAATAAACAATTTAAATGTATCTTGCGTTTCATTTGTCCAGTTTTAGTGCTCGTACTCTTTATTAACTCAATACTCTTGTATCGAGACTTAAGTTTTATAAGTCTCAAGTATGTATCAAATATATGTATGTAATAGTTTATCATTAAGTTGTTAGTTACATATAACTAACAACTTAATGATAAACTATTTTAATGAAGATAATTTATATTATATACAACTGCGTATAATGTTGTAAACGGTCATTTGTTTATTGGTTATTGTTACATTTTCATCGCTTAACAATCTTTTGCATCATCAAGTCAACATAGATACGTAAAAAACGAGTTATTAAGGAATATGAGTACATACCGCGTCGTGTTGACAACAATGCGGCACAAGCGGCTAGCAACATCAACGACGTTTATGGAACTAACACTAAGTACAAACCAACGCACCACCTGTTATCGGTTTGCTCGCTTCCGTTCTGGGAATTTCGACCTGAAAAATTAACCTCGCGGTCGTCCGAATACTGGTCGACAATGACAAATAAAAAGGGATTGTGGAGGCTGATGGTAACGTATCTATGGCTGAATAAGCAGGACCTTTCGATGTTAAAGGCAAAACAATATTGGTCCACTTGCGTCAAATTGGCAAGGTAAAAAAGCTTGACAAATGATTGCCCCACGTACTCAATGACCGCCAGCGAGAAATACGCGTTAAGACGTGCCTTGCACTTCTCAACAGACACACAAATGAATGTTTGATAACCCCAAAGCGCTTGGGAAGTTGTGGATCCTGCATCTAAACAATGCCCTAAACTTACCCCTAGAAAAGTGATAGTCACTGTTTGGTATATGTGTATATTCACGAAAATAATCATATTTATAATGATAAATATGATAACTTGCACAACGATATAAGAAAGTTATTAATTTTATAACGTTATCACTGTAACATGTATTATCGCATAAAGTAGAGACCAATGGTAATAAATAAAATAAATAACCCACGTACATATTATTTGACAGTTGTAACGTGAATATAAACTACAACGAAATATAATCACCACGCACTTCTTGTTTGTAAAACAAAAAAAACACGTGCACTCAGCATGACTCATAATAAAGGCTATAAATAGATTCATTCATTCAAGTTGTAAACGGCGAAGTCTGCGATCCCCTCGGAACGCGTCGCAGGTATAAAAACGATTGGACATTTTGAACACCAGTATTGCCACCTTAGATCTTTTGTAGCTAGATCTAGCACTTTTTAGTATAGGTGAACTACTTCTTTTAACGATTTAGCCCGAAAAGAGCAAATCTAGCTCTTTTTCACTGTCTTGAAAATATTACCAAATTATGAAGTTTTCGACATGCTAACAAGTACTTTTTGCTATTTCATCGGTCATGATGAACTTTTTTAGACGCTCTATAAAAACGGCTTCATGATATGATTATTTCAGCATTTTTAGAACAGAAAATCTTTTGATGCTCAATCTAGCCCTTTTTAACTTCTCAAAAAGCCCTTTTTCTAAAACTGAGGTGGCAACACTGAACATTGTTCAGTCGCGGTATCCTCAGTACAATAGTGAACTTCATCCGTTACTCGTATAACTCGCAAGATTTTGAAATGTAACGGCATTTATCTGATTTTTAGTCGCGCCGCTGTTTATTTACGTTACGGATGTTCAAATATTAGCTATTGAGTGAGTGATTCAAGTGAAATCAAGCATTATTGCCGTGCAATGTGACTTTGTTTTTTTTTTGTAGAATTGTTAGTGTGTTGTGATTTTACCTAAATCCAGATAACAGCGCCACGTGGATTCTTATCAATCAATCTATTTACGATATCAACAACTTTATTTTTTCTTAAGTATCTACTCGTTATGGATGAGTATTCGCGTTTGGCCAACTATTTAGAAAAAAACTACCCAGATGTCCTTCAAAAATACTTTACCTACAGAGCGTACTTACTTAGGGGCGCAATCAGTAAGGAATCTAAAAATGTCTGTTTGTCACCTGGATCTCAATCCGTAAACCCCATTGTTTCTAATCCGGAATCCCTAACAGCTGTCGTAAAAGAAGGTTACGAACTTCAATCCGAAGCTGTTTCTATTTCACCAGCAGCCGAGCCTACATCCTCCCAGGATGAGTTTTGTAGTCCATATGAAGTTGTTTACGAACTCCCGCCTTTTATTATTGTTCGAGATAAAAAATCTTGGAATATGGTTACCAATGAAATACTAGACAATAATATCGATAACTTTTCAACATTAACGGAAACAGACAGAGTAACAGTAAAGGTGAAAACCTTGCGGCTCCATCAAAAGCTGTACAGTTTTCTTCGCCGACGTAACATTAATTGTACCACCGACCATATAAGCAGTTCTGTTTTTCGGGTGATCATCAGAGGTATTTCAAAGGATATCGATTGCAACTGTGTCGGCCAAGCCCTCATCTCCAAGTCGTTACCGATACGAGAAGTACATCGGCTCTTCAAGACGAGTGACAACTCTCCTGGTGACTTAGTGCTTGCCATCCTGAATGATTCTATTGAAGCTGAAGCTATCTTAAATGTCAGAACATTATGTAATAAGGCTGTTTCTGTGGAGCGCCCAATTAAGCAAGACAATTCGCAACAGTACCAGTGTTACCGACTGTACGATCAATGTTCTCGTAACTATTATGCAAAACCGTGGTGCACAACATGTCGTGATGAACATGAAATGACCGACTGTCCTATAAACAAATTTTTGGAATTCCTTCAATTATTAAGTGAGGTAGATACTCTCGAGAAAAAGATCCGCGCCGCTGAAGGGAACGAATTAGCCATTCTGCAGGTTCTCGAAGAGCATTCTGGCATTTTAACAGAATACAGAAAGTTTGTTTCTCATTGATTTCTACTTATCTTACTTAAAGCCTTAGTTTTAAAGATTAAATGTATAATATTAATTATACATAACACCTCAGCGGATTATCTTCAGTCAATTAAATATACCTACCTAGGTAGCCACAGTATTACTTGGAACTTCGTTGACAACCGTAGGCTCTGGTTACTCTCGATTTTGGTAAGTCTTAATAATTTAATCACTTTCATACAAAACAATATTCTGACATATCAGAATGTAAACTGCATAAATCAGAGAGTCAGTGCACTTTCCTGGCATCATCATCAGCTCATTAAACGTCCTCACCGAGAGGCACAAGCCTACCCGTATAGGGTGATTAGGCCTTAGTCGTCCACGCGGGCCCAGTGCGGATTGGACGACTTCACACACAACCTTCGAATCTCTTCGCAGGCATGCATGAAGGTTTCCTCACGATGTTTTCCTTCACCGTAAGAGCGTCGGATAACGTACATACATTTTCGAAAATTCGAAAATACATTAGTACGAGTTGGGATTTGAACCTCTACCCTCCCGGTAGGAAGGCGACAGTCCACACCATTGAGCCACCGACGCTTTCCTGGCGTAATCAATTGAAATAAATAACTAGATTAAAATAAGGTTGGTACGATTACTAGTTTTAACTCAATTGTCCTTTTGCAATACAAAATGCTTGGATGGGTACTAAATCTTCTTTCAACTGATGTTTATAAAATATAATAATTCTTTGTAAGGAATGTATTTGAAGGAAATCTTGTCTTATCTTAAGGGAATCTAATCTCAGGGGAAGAGGCACGGGCGTGCTGAACAAAGCATAATAAGTTATCGCATGGCTCAATGCGATATTGTAGTTTTTAATTATTTATTTTGTAAATATTCTATGATAACTCTATATGGTATTAGGTTCCTATAAAAACATTCCATAATGAGTACAATAATAGGTCGAAATAGAGCGTCGGTAGCTCAATAGAGTGCACTGTTGCCCTCCTCCCGGGAGGGCTGAGGTTCAAATCCCGCCACGTACCAATATGTTTTCGAATTTACGAAATTATATGTTACTTATCCGACGCTCTTACGGTGAAGGAAAACTGCGTGCGAAGAGATTCTAAGGTTGTGCATGAAGTCGTCCAACTTGCATTGGGCCCGCGTGGACGACTAAGGCCTATACACCCTTTACTCTCGTTCTCGCTCATTCGGCTCGTGCCCCTCGGTTGGGACGTTTAATGAGCTGATGATGATACATTGGTCGAATGGATGCTTTGACAATGTTTGTTCTATCCGGAGATCGAACCCAAAATCCTTGCAGCCATTACGCTACATCGGTCGTCAAAGTATAGCTATAATTCTATAGGTACCATGTTTGAATTACAATGTGTATGTATGGCTAATATGGACCCGACTTTTGCAGATTCAATACCTACACTTGAAATCAAGCCAGTCTAAGTGAAGGTACTACGAGTACGTATGATATCCACAGCTACTGAATCAGCAACGTGTCCACGATGGTGAAAGTGCAACACAAACTTTGTTGTATTAATTGTTTCCGAGTATAATAAATCAGATTATAAAAAATATATTTTATCTTAGTTTAATAGTCCCAAAATTTTATGATATGAATCGTCAAATGTTTATTAAATTTGAAAATGTGAAAAATATTTTCTCTACCTCTTAACCAAACAGTTCCCCTTAATCAAATCAAAAATAACTTTATTCAATTTAGGTCCTTATAGAACATTTATGAATGTTAAATGATGCTCCCACTGGTTCGGACTGTAAGTTGTTATCTTCTCAGAAGAATCCAGCAAGAAAATCAGTAGGTTTTCCCTTTTCAAAAAAAAATGTGTTTTAATTAGTATTATATTATTTCTATCCAAAATAATTTATATAAAGCAAATCATATTAAAAATAATAAATATTGCGTTTATCATATTATGATATTAAACAAGATGAACAAATTAATATCAACTGACGCTCACGCAGCGCCATCTAGCCCCATAATAAGCGAGGAGCTTGTAGTTAGGGTACTTAACAACTGATAAACATACTTATATACAATACAAACAGTCAAGTTCATGCAAACAAATGTTTTTACGGCCCGGGGATCGAACCCGGAACCCTAGGTCATGTTACAATGAAATATTATACGAAAAAAAATACCAAGAGTACCTAGATACAGGTTATGGTAATAATTATTGTACAAATTAAATCTAAGATATAAAGAACCTACACCTTTAAAGGATTGCTGAGTTTATCAAATCATGGTACATTCAACTAAAAGACAAACGACAAGGACATCAATTGTATCTAACTACTGGACCGTTTGGACCAGAGTGATGGGTTCTGTAGTGGTGGGATTGGGTGTAGTGGTTGAGACGCCGACTACTACACCAAGGGATCCGGTTTCGTTGATTCGAGTATTTCCTATTCATATCTGGCCCCTCCAGATTTTCAGACAGGTTCAAATCCCGCCACGTACCAATGTGTTTTCGATTTTTTTAAATTACATGTAAGTTATCCGACGCTCGTTCGGTGAAGGAAAACATCGTGAGGAAAATTGCGCGCCCCTGCGAAGAGATTCAAAGATTGTGTGTGAAGTGAGCCAATCCGCACTGGGCCCGCGTGGACAGCTAAGGCCCCGTAAGGCCGTAACACCCTTTACGGTTAGGTTAGGTTCGTTTCTTGGTGGGGACGTTTAATAGGCTGATAATGGTGATGGAGAATTTGGAGGATGTGGAAGTGCGGCCGTCGTGCAGAATATAAGGTTTGTAACATTTAACCACTTGAGAGGCCTTACTTGGCAAGAAGAAAAATATTTTGATCCTGAAGTAAACACACATATATAAGACATCAATAAAGTGTTTATTTTTTCATGTTCACTATACATATCAATAGAGTTTATCATATAAGAAGTTGAACATGATTCCAAAATAGTCATTGCCATGTTTAATAAGCAGGTGCTACTCAGTAATAAGTAACGAGAATCGAGAACATGGCTATAGCCAGTTGATCTCTTATATTACATCTAATTTTAGAATTAGGTAAATAAATAAATATCCACTGACATTCACACACCGCCATCTAGACCAGAGTTGAGCGAGCAACCTGTATTATCGGTACTACGAGGGAAGCTCAATAAATTCGCGGAAAGAGCGGGAAGGGGCTTGAAATTAAACACGAAACTATTTTTCCTTTTCAATATATTTTCCATTAACCTTCATAAATTTTTAATACCATCGAAAAAATAATAATTTATTTTGGCTATCAAAATAGGCCGAAATTGCGGTCTTGACTTCTTCATCGTCGCCAAATTTTTTTCCACGCAGCTCCTTTTTCATTTTTAGAAACAAATAATAGTCGCTGAGGACCAAGTCTGGACTGTAAGGTGGGTGGTGTAAATTTTCGAATCCGCATCGGTGAATGGCAGCCGTCGCAACATGGCACGTGTGGACGGATGCGTTGTCGTACAAAAGGACTTCTTCTTTTTTCCTTGATAGCTTCTTTCAATCTATCTAATAAAGAAGCGTAGTACTGTCCCGTTATAGTAACACCACGATCTTTATAATCGATCAGCAAAATACCTTCTGCATCCCAAAAGACAGTCGGCACGATATTTCCGGCCGATTTGACACTTTAAACTTCTTTGGAGGAGGTGTGCCTTTTTTATGCCACTGCACCGATTCTTGCTTCTACTCAGGGTCATAGTGGTGAACCCAGGTTTCATCACCAGTGACCAGCCGGTCCATAACTTCGTCCTTATTCTCTTTTCTCTCTATCTTTTTTTGTAAATACATACATATTATACATAGAAAACACCCAGACCATTACAAACAGACATATTCATGCACACAAATGTTTGTACTGCCCGGGTATCGAACCCGGAACCCTTGATGTAGCAGCCGACGTCTCAACCGCTACACCAAATGGGTCGACTTATTGTGAAGATACTTATTCATATTGAGTTAATTTTTGTTTTACATTTACGACAATACTTGTCGCAAATAATCTACAAAGTGTTTTCTTGGTTTCTTGTGTTCATATTAAACAGATAAACCAAATCTTGCGTTTGATTTGTTTACCCTTGTCAATCGTATTTAGCAATGTAGAAAACCAGCATTATTGTTAAATCGGCAGCCAGCAACGCATTTTGTGCGGCCAACGCCATCTCACCTGATGGTAAGTGATGATGCGGCCTAGGATGGATCATGCCTGCCTAGAAACAGCCTATTAACTTTTGCCTTGAAGACGGCCAGGTTGTAATGATCGGGGAACACATAAGGAGGCAAAGAGTTCCATTCCTTTGCGGTGCGCATCAGGAACGAGGCACCATAGCGCGCTGTGCGGAAAGATGAAATGTCAACCACGTAAGGTTTTTTTTCTATCCTCTATAGGCAGACATTTGACCGCCATCTCACCTGATGGTAAGTGATGATGCGGCTGAGGATGGATCCTGTCTGTAAAGAAACTGACAGCCGTGCAACTCTAGGACGATGCTAGAGGCTTTGCAGCTTAGCGTCAGTCAGAGTAGGGTTACCAATGAGCCGCTCAATTCGCCTCTCAATCGAGGTGAGTTAAAACTGCGATATCTCATAAGATATTCATTCAAGTTGAATGCTGTAAGGGGCGGTTTTGTTTTAAAATTAAATACTTGTGATAAATAAAGTATTTATTTGGATAAGGATTAATATCATTTTTAAGAAAACACCTTCGCAAATAATGCATTATTTTGGAAAAAAATAGCAAAAAAGAGATTTTAGGGAGGTTACCTTAAAAGATAGATATATGTTGTCAAGGGGATCAATACTCTCACACATTACTTTTGCGAAACTTAAGTATGAAAAAAATCGGCCCGATTTTGAAGCATTCTTCATTGCTACTCCGCTTCTATTGCTCGTCGCGTGATGATATATAGCCTATAACCTTCCTTGATAAATAACCTATCTAACACTGAAAAATTTAAATCGGACCAGTAGATACTGAGATTAGCGCATTCAAGCAAACAAACTCTTCAGCTTTATAATAGTACTAGCTTTTGCCCGCGGCTTCGCCCGCGTGAAATTCGGGATAACAAAATTATTCTGTTTTCGTTACCAGGAAAGTGGATGGCTCCACTTTCCTGGTAACGAAAACAGAATAATTGTAACACTGCAACACTGCTCTTATTTTTCAATTTTTAAGGCCTTATTAAGGGCCGATTTCCAATAACTTCAATATGCAATATTTAATATTCATGACAAATAGCCATCATTTGTAAAGAAATTATGTATACATATATATCACTATACATAGGAATCCCCCGCTCAAGTTTAAAGGTTTTGGAGTCCATTTCTTAAAAAGGATCCCCTCCCTCCCTGTGGATATACAATATATATATATAGATTTAAGTGAAAACGGGACAAGAAGTAGCCTAAATATATATATATAGTCCCGTTTTCACTTAAATCTATATATATATATATATTCAAGAAAAATTTTTCGTTTCTGACAAATAGTCCGCATACCAAATTTCAGCGTCGTACAAAAAAATTGCGGAATGTTCCATACAAACTTCCAACCCCCATTTTAGTTTGGCCCGAGTTTTAGAACTAGGCTCAATGTTAATCTTCACTTAAATTGATTTAGAAAGGGATAGTGATATATGTGATTAATAGCGGCACCCTCTATAACTCTATTTAAGTAGAGATCAATGCTTGAGTCTCTTTCTAGAACACGGGCCAGAACTACAGAATTCAGAGAGTAACGGTCTTCTGTAAGGCTAGAAATTTGATGATTTATAGACTAGACTTATGATTTATAGCATGCTAAGGGCAATAGCCATGACCTGCTGGACTTTACCCTTGCACGTCATGAACCCCTTCATTTTTTAAATTATACAATAGATTTAAAAATACTAATTGTATCTGTAACTTTAAAATTATTGAGTTGTAGTATATTCAATATAAATCTTTAAGAGTTGACCGATTACAATTATCAAATATGTGACAGGTGAATAGTAATGTGCACAGCTGATGAGGGAATACAAACTTTCTCCTATGTAGTTGAAATTTAGATATGTTTTAAAGTAAATTTTCTAGAATATTGGACCTATAAGGCTGACATTCACACAGCGCTATAGCGTGGAGCTTGTAGTTAAGGTTCTAAATAATTTATACACATACTTAGGTATGTTTTGTAAATACATATTAAACATAAGTAGCAACACCCAGACCATTACAAACAGACATGTTGATGCACACAAATGTTTGTACTGCCCGGAGTTCGCACCCGGAACCCCTGGTGTAGTCGCCGACGTCTCGACCATTACACCAAATGGGTCATCAAATGACATGGGTTTGTATCCAACATATAGGTGTTAAATAAGCCATCTGCGCTCGCCACTTGCCCCGTGAAGCTGTAAAGTCATCGACAACCAACAGTACCAACCTAGTAGTTAGAAAAAAAATCAAATATGCGATATTCATTTATGTATTTTTATATACTATTCCAGTGTAACCGGGAGCCAAATTCTCCCCGTGATCATGCTGCTAGCGCGGTGAAAAGCAAGAAAGAGAGACACTCAGTGTAAGAACCTTTTTCAAGCGTATATATGTAGATTTATTTTTCAAGCGCGTATGTAGATTTCTATGTTCCCTGCTGCAGCCTAAACGAATTGACGAGTTTTAAACATATGAGGTGTCGATAGATTTTTCTTCAAAGCGCGAATATCACTGGGTACATTAAAAGTATAAACTTCAAAATGGCGGATTTTAAACGCCATTTACTGAAGGTAGTTAGCAAATAGCACTTGCTAGGCATAATATATATATATATATATATATATATAATATATATATATATATATATATATATATATAATATAATTATATATATATAATATATATATATATATATATATATTATAATAATAATATTATATATATATTATTATATATATATATATATATATATATTATATATAATATAATATATATAATTGATATATTAAAGTTATTGTTTAGTATGTATATAATTTGCATTAATTACGTACACTTGTCTGCCCAAATTCCTATGTATTTGATTTCTCCATCCTAAGGTTGCCTGGAAGAAATTGCCATATGCAATAAGGCCGCCCATTGTACTCTCTTTTTATTTTCTTTTTGTTTTTTTTATTTTTCAGTGTACAATAAAGAATTAAATAAATAAATTATATAGAAACCATAATTACACTCATTTGAAAATGTCTCATATATTTTTACGAAATCTAAGTATGGGTAGGAACTAATACAAATCATAAATGTATGATTTTCATGCTGGGGCCACAGTAGGGCTTACGCCCATCAACGTCATAGAAACCACAATTAAAGTGCGAAAGTGGGTGACCACACTTGAAATCATAGCGTTTATGGTCGTTGACAGTCACATTGTCAGTCGTTGATACCCATTTAAATATTGGGCTCGAGTTTGGCTAGAAAAACTGCAATATGGACGTAGACAGAACTCTGTAATTCATGAGTGTGAATTTATATTGTCTATATTTAATAAATCATTACCGAATGTATAAAAAGAACAAATCACCAAAAAAAAGGTGGTGGGTAATACCAATGCACAAACACTACACTGTGAGTATTTTTGAATGACCAGTATAACTGACTATTTATTATATATTTACTGTTGTTAGTTCACTGCAAACGTACTTTGGACACACCTTTGCATATATTGGTCAAATTGTTCTACACCAGGAATTCCGTGCCTACAACTACTGAAAAATCGAATGAGTTTTTTCCACTGTGTAATTATCTTTCATTCATGCCATAGATCAAAGTAGATCTTGGAGTATCATCGAATATTTATTCGACTTTTTTATGTTTTTCAGGAAAACTATGGAGGACATATTCAATGATCTTCTTGCTGTACCAAGCAACCAGTTCAAGGGATTTGTTCGAATGTCACCAACTGATATTGAATTTATTTTAAGCAAAGTTGGGCCTTTGATAGAAAAACAAAAGACTAAATTTCGCCTTATACCAGCTAAAGTTCGACTGGCAGTAACTTTAAGATATTTAGCTACTGGAGATAGCTACAGAAGTTTACATTATTTGTTCAAAAAGTCTCACCAAGTGATTTCCAATAATGTAAGGGAATGTTGTGCTGCTCTCATAACTGTGTTAAAGGACATGAACAACAATTAAGATTAATGAGAAGTATTGCAAGACGTTCTGGTTTGACAGCAATTCAGATCAGGAATAAATTTGCGAAACATTTCTGGACAATGAATAATTTGTAAGGTGTAAGGGGCTAGGCCCTAGGTGGAGAGCCAATAAGCAAGAAGCCTTTGCATTTTCAAATAAATGATTATTTTGTTTTGATTATAGATTAGTTTGGTAAATTAAACAACATACTCTGCATAATTTCTTTCATTTATTTGTTTCTTTGAAGGGGTTCCATAGCTAAATTCAGACAGACACAGACACTTGTTTGATTATACATCTGTAGTAGGAGCCTAATAAATGAATTAATGTGTTTATCCAAACATCGTTCATAATCAAAGAATCAGATAACATAATAATGGTATATTAACAATTTCAGTTCACATCTAAAATGTTAAGTTAAATGATACTTTCTGAGGTATTGCAACAAGGGCTTCGCCCTAGGCGGAGAGCCAAGAAAGCAAGAAACCTTTGCATTTTCAAATAAATGATTATTTTGTTTTAATTATAAATAACTTTGGAAATAAAACAATATACTCTGTATAATTTCTTTCATTTATATGTTTCTTTTAAGGGATTCCGTAGCCAAATTCAGACAGTCAGACACTTTTTGATTATACATCTGTAGTAGGTGCCTTTATTACGTATAACTTTGTTACAAACCAAAGCTGCTATAGACACTCGCTCAAGCCACGCCCACAAGTAGGGGCGGGGCGATCGCACTGTAGATTTGAGATGCGCACGCGCAGTTACAAAAATTTGAAAATTTATCGTTTTAATTATAAATTTAAGGTATCTTTATTCGATATTATGACGAGTATACCATCGTCGAATTAGGTAAAATATAAACAAGCCAAATTATCACATTCATCAATATGTAAACAAATTGACTGCTAGTTTGTGACATGGGCGTAGTCACACAGGGGCAAGCTGGGCGCTTGCCCCCACTCTGGCTCCGATCTTTAAACACAAAAAATAATTGCTGACATGACAAAGAGTGCGATCAAAACAAAAAGCGATTTGAAAGATTTGAATAAAGTGCATTAAAAAATATTTCAATTTTCGAATCTGTACCTACCTGAAAAATATAAACCTCTAAATTTATATATATAGAAATTAGCATAGGCGCAGAGCCCTGACGGCTCAAGTTTATTTAAATTAATAACGGGCGGGAGGGAGGTAGTGGACTGCTAGATAGTATATAATTGAAAATCAGTTCTCTTATAATACGAATACTTACCAATTATAATAAGGTATAAGGTTAATTATTTATTTATTTACTAAGAAGGTTTACAGCTTTAAAAAGAAACAATATTCTTTCCTACAATAACTTACTGCCAATAACAAAACCTCCACAAATAAAACTAAGTTAAACTCGAACATTTATTTATCTCAACAGAATCCTCATTCGATTTAACTCGGAACCGCATCTTTTATATAATAACTTTGATAAATCAAAATAAACAATTGACATCTACCGTCTTTACTTTACAGTAAACAAAGATTTTAAATGTGGCTACTTAGAAAAATTAAAACAATAATTAGAAAAATGAAAACCACATCAAATAAATGTGTAATAGACAAATACCTACTTTTCTTTAAATATATTATAATATTTATTCACTAAATAATTCATAACACTGATGCAGAAAGGGATCGTATTAATTAATGATGATTATTATAATACGCATGATCAAAAGCTGGCTGCGTTTCCACACTATACTACTAATAAGATTTGGTATAATTAGCTTACCGATTTTTTTCAAAATATTAATCCCTACAATCAAACATCTAGATGAAATCGCAAATTTGGAAATTTGTATTTTAAAATTACTAACATTCTTATTAAATTATTTTGTCCCAAGTTATTAAAGTTAAGTGCTTACTTACAATACGTTCCTTCCTTGAAATAGACAATATAATTAGAACTTATAATCTGTTAATGACCCTTTCTACGAAAACATTAGTTACAATGGCGGATTGTTACAATGCGCGGTATTATAATGGAATTACTTAGGTATACTAGGATATAACAATTAGGGCACAGATAAATATAGATATTAACTAATTAACTAAAAATATTTTTGTTTTGAGAAGAGCTAAGTATTCTAAAATTCACTCAGTTTTTTATATTAGCAATAGAAATATCATCTTATATTAAAATTACAATTAGTACCTACATGAATTTGATTTTCCATCCTTGAGTACGCATTCGTAAAAATGTGTAGATGCATGTGCAGAGTAAATGTTACTCAAAATGTATTTACAGTGGGTTTTATTACATGTTCTTCTATTTATTTATTTTTGGTAAACACAACAGATTAAAATTGAGGTACATCCTTACAGCTGAATACAGATTTTTTTGTGCTAAATTTATAATGGTAATACTAAACGAAAATATTAGGTACATCAGAAACATACATCTTAAAAAAAGAGTTTAAATTAGCATTATACATTAAATTCTGTTTTAAACTATTTTTCGAAACAGACCCAATTTGCTATTAGAAATGTCGAGATCGCTATCCGTATGACAAATCTCTTAATATTGATCTTCTTAAAAAATATTATTTATTAAATGATATCTTAAAAAATAAAACATTACGTATATATATATAGCTCGGAAGCTTATCAGAATAGTAAATAAGTAATTTAAACTGCTTTTCCCATTGCCAGTAACTTTTCTGACATATTGTATTTTAAAAATAATTTTCTGTAATTTATATCATTAGGTGCCGGAAACTGATGAGGCATAGTTAGTATGTATGAATTTATGTACCTTATATTACAACTTGCTCAATCATGAACAGATTCCCTGAAAGCTGAGGAAAAATAAGTTTTAATATCAAAATATATAATTATCTAAAACTTAGGTGGGCCTTATTTATAAAAAAGTGTTGCCTACATGTTGGCGAACATGAAAAGGAATAAAAAAACAATTGATAAACTTTTTCATTGTAAAAAATATATGTAAATATAATATTAAGTGGCCTTACAGGTATGTATAACAATTCCAAATAAATTGTATCTTGAATTAAATCTATTATACATAATATGTAAGTACCTAATTATCATAATCGAATACATAAATACATAGGTACCCCTAATTAAGGGTAGCGCGAGCAGGTAGACTCAGGCACAGGTATAAATACCCCGAAACCTAGGAAATTGCAATCATTTACGTTTCCTAATTTGAATAGACACGCTGTTTCTCTCTCTGATCTCGCTGATCGCTATTTCAACCCTTTGTTTTTTTTTTTCAAATTTTTTGAAAATGGAGTACAAGGTGCATTTTTTGTTTTTTTTATTAATATTTCACCACTTTTAAAAATATTTAAAGTCTCAAAAATAAAATATGTAAAATCGTTGTCAACTTTTACAGGGTGGAGCCCCTCAGCAGCAAGAGCCCGTGCGCCGCCGCGGCAGGCCCTCCGGCCACAACCGAGTCCCGCTCAACCTCGTCAGTATATCGTCTACTTACTTGCTAATTCATATCTGTGATCTTATGTACTTATCAAAATAGTAACGCATCATTTATCTTGCAGGAGCAACGTCGTGCTCGCAATGCGATGTACGAGAAAGAGCGGCGGCAGGAGACCGCCAACCTCATGGCGCAGCTGGCACGAGAAGTCGGCTGCGATCCTGACGTGAGTGCCTACCTCATATTATCTATTACTTGTCAATGTAACCTACTTATCTCTCTCTTCTTATAAAGTATCATTTAATACTGCGGTACTCCGCCTATAATATACAATTTCTGCATGGTCTTGTGGTATACTGGTAAATAATGTCTAGGTATTAAGTTGGCCCTTGTAGGTACTGATATTTAGTTAAGGTGCATAAAATTTAAAAATATATGTTTTGCTTATTGGAATTGTGTTAATGCTTTACGCTTTTTTCCAGACGGTGAACACTGATCTTCTCGCAACGGTGATCAGATTCATCAGCCAAAGGTCCGAAAGTGAGGATCTCGAAGCGTTGCAGGGCCTTAACGAAAGATTGAGTGCTCAAAGTAAGTATTAAAGACAACTTTTATATCTTAGAATTAGGTGTTGCCCAGGGCGAATATCTATGAGCTGTCAAAACCAATAAAATTACTCCAAAATTGGACTTGGAATAAATCGCAATATAAACTGTTATGTTTTTTTTCAGTTGAGGACTGTGAACGGAGGCTCGCCTCCGATGAACCTCCCGAGCGATTCCACCATCCTCAAGTACCAGCCACTGTAAGTTCTCAAAATAACATATCTGATCAAGTTGTTTTAAAATAATTTGTAATGAGCACTAACTTTAAAATTTATTGACCGTAGACAGTGCAGAGAAAGCGGAATAACGCAGAGCTCAATCGCGGCAAAGTCCCCCCTCCGAAGAAATACAAAGTAAGATCCACTCATAAGAACTAATCTACAAATACACTTTTTATTTCAATGATGTATTAATATTATTTCTTATTTTTGTAAATTGTTCAAAAAAGAGCTTATAACTTGACAAGTATTGCTAGTTTGTGGTAAAATAGTGCAGATGAATTAATACGAAACATTACTTTTACAGAAAAACAGACATTCGAGGACTGAGAAGGTTTTGCCTTCTTCTAGCTCAGAGGGTATCGTGTTGCCTGCAGTGGTTGAAGTCCCGCCTCAAATCCCTGTCCAGGAACTTTGCTACAGTAAGTGTTTTCAACTTTATAGTTAACCATTTTGTCGGAAATCTTACGTTAATAACCTAACATATAAATTAAGATTTCTTACGTTTTACAAATTCAATTTTAGACGGTTAATATTTTTTTTGTTCGTAAACTTAGTTTATTATAAGAATTACCAACTAATCCAACCGTATTAGTTCATTTGTATCTAAAGAATGAATTGTCATGACTTGTAAATTTAATATTATTTGTTAGGCTGGCATGAAATTTACCTAAAATTTACTACAATATTAATCACAATGTTGGTTTTCAGGTACGGAATCTTTCGATGTAGACGAGCTGTTTCCGACGGCGGAGTTAACACAGCTTTTTGAAGCAGAATCTATTGATTTGGTAAGCTCTTGTCTAATTATTATAATCGTGTCCAGAAAAATATATTTCTGTAAGTACGAGTTCAAGAAACAATTGGGCAATTAAAATACCTATAATATTTTTATAGTAGTTACTGGTATATCACGACGTAATTTAGATTATTGCATCCAGTGATAAAATATACATCATAAAAATGTAATAGCATGGTCCAATACCTGTAGGTAATTAGATAACATTATTTTTGCTATATAGTATGGTAATTATCGCGAATGGCATTAGATTATCAAATATTCCTATTTGTTACAGAGATCGCTCGATAACTGGTCAGTAGATGAGCTGGTTAACACATATCTGTGAGGTACCAGGTATGTTCTTATTAAATTAATGTTTTAATTACTGCATTTCGTTACGAACCAATACTTACTTAATTTCTTTTATTGTTTCAGTTCGCTGGTCAATACGTTGACTTTAATTTAATTGGGTCATTATCACTTAGATTGGTACTTAGATAATATCGCATTTTATAATAATTATTTTAATCGTTTCACATAATATATTTGTATGAATCTTATTTTGATAAAGCTGTTACATAATGTATGTTTGTAATTAAATTATCAATAAAATGTATTATTATGAGCAACATCTAATTCACATGAGATTTTAAACATGTACTGTAAGTTTTTAATCCGCCTTTTATAACGTATAATGTTTGTGAAACGCAATTCTAGTTTATTGAAAATTTTGATTAATTAATTAATTTTTAATTAGAAAATTATGAAATTTGGGCTGTGTAGTCTAAAAATTAACGAATATTTTTTTTATTTTATTGTAATCATTTGTATATATTTGTTAAGTAAAATGTCCTTGCTCAACGAAAAAATTAAATATAAGCTGTAATTATAAGTTTTGTATATCTATAGCATGCATTTTCGAAACTTGTAAATATATAATAATGACTGTTTATTGTAAATAAACTGATTGATTTTAAAAAGCTTTTAATTTTTCACTTTCAATAGCAAACATAGGTACTTTCCTACCTACGCATAGCCAAAAGCTCATAATTAGTAGAATTGAACTTGAAGAGTCTATTAGTAACTTCATACTGAATAAGCTGTATGTTTATGATCATATTACACATACTTTTGAGTATCACAAATTGCACTCAGGTTAACTGGCTTCATTAACCTGAGTGCAATTAATCCATATAGTCGAAAAAAATTGCCAATAGTCAAGTACCTACACTTTATAACCTTAATCAAAATCTATGATACAAGTTACTTAATAACCATAAAGGTCTTTGACAAACTTATCCATACTATATTTTAAATATGTCTGTGTGACCGTCTTTCACGGCAAAACGGAAATATGATATTTTTTTATTAATATAAGGTAGAAAGCTAAAAGTTGCTATGTAGACTATTTTTCATTAAAAAAAATCTTGTCTCATTTGTTTTTTGGAAATCAGCCCAGAAAACCTTAAAAGGGGGGGGGAGTAATCTCTAGTTAGTAGTCTAGTTGTAAGTCAGGCTTTTCGCAGTTTTCAAGGTAGGACCCTTAAAATCGATGGAAAGACGTATAATATCAACTTCAGCAGCAAAAAATTCAAAATCGGTACTCAACTAAAAATTGCAAACTTTTATGACTTTTGCAATTTTATCAAAACCATCAAAATATCACTTCTTTTTTTGCACCATTGTCAGTAACATCTTTTGATACCCATATTTTACGTAGATTAGAATTAACGAACTAGCACAGTTTTTTAACTATCGCTAAGATGCATCATTCAGCGATAAAACATTTCCAATGTTAAAATCATATTTGTTTTCGTAACCAGGGAAGACCGTGTAACGTGATACGCCGAATTTTACGCGAGTCAAGCCGCGTCTTTAATCCTTTTAAAATAAGAAGGAATGATTAGACCAGCAAACATACCATGTTCAGGTATTTCGTCTTAGAGTTGGACAGATGGTATTACGTTTGCAGTACCTAGCAATAATTTAATTAATCCATGATTTAATGGCATGGTCATAATAATCCGGCAGCTCCTGGGTTTCTATAACGTCGGATTAGTAACAATACCTATACTGAAATATTTTATATAATCTCACATTAAGAGACTCTAATCGCAATAGCATGAATTGCAACTAGTAATAACCGGCGTCATGGGGCTGAGTCAAATAACTCGCGCTATTTAATTCATCTATAATTTCACAACGACGCACACGTAGTCGTTTCTTTTCCTCAGTAGCTGGAGTTTCTGAGTCCCTCTACACGTGTCGTAACTCAACAAGCTACTTCTTACTAGTTTTAAACACGTTAAGCATGGTGGTTATTAACGGACTAATACTGCATCCATGAATAATGCATCAAACCTAAAACAACGGCCTTTTGTTGTCAGAGAGCGATTGATGAAAGCCCGCGGAACACTGAATGATTGCCATTCCATTGAGGAATCTTTAGCAGAACAAAACAAATGAAATCAAAATGTGGTCAAATATCAAATCCATTTATTTCAAATTAGGCTTGCAAAAAGCACTTATAACGTCAAAAAATACACAAAATGTAATAAAAAAACAATTAAAATACTAAACTAAAAATATGGATTTTGACGCTTTGAAAAAAAACGCTTCAGTGGTTTGGCCTGTTGAGAAAGAAGCACCCAAGAAAACTCAACAGTGTAGCCTTTTTTAAAACAAATTACTTAATGTAACAATATATCATAAACTGGTGGTATCAATTGTTTCCTGCAAGCAATGATAGTTAAAACTATATACGTATGCCAATGATGTTACTATGTGAAACACACATATTTGCCCTCACAATATTATGCCTTTGACGGCCAATTTATTGATAACGATGAATGTTATTAGTTTAATTATTATTTTTATACTTATTGGAATTATTAAAAAAACATAAATAACAGAAAATCTGATTTACACTATATTATTTTAAGTTTAGCTAGAGGAGGTCCATTTATTAACTTTGCCTGTATTTTAAGCATTATTTATTTAATAATGTTAATTTTT
>PQWD01008394.1:90774-119002 GCA_019425675.1 Leucinodes orbonalis | reverse complement strand
ATGTTTAAGCTGCTCGATTGGAAAGGACTTGGCATCAACGTAAATGGCGAGTGCATCACTCAACTTCAATTTGCCGATGATATAGTAGTCATGGCAGAATCCATGGAGGATTTACGCACTATGCTCGAAACCCTAAACAGAGCTTCTCAACAGTTGGGTCTTAAAATGAACATGGACAAGACGAAAGTCATGTCTAATACCCATTTCGTACCTATACCGATATTAGTTGGAAGTTCTGTCCTCGAAGTTGTAGACGAATATGTGTACCTGGGACAGGTAGTCCAAATTGGTAGGTCCAATTTCGAGATGGTTTCTCGTCGAATCCAATTAGGATGGGCAGCGTTCGGTAAGTTAAGGCAGATCTTTTCGTCCAAAATACCTCAGTGTCTGAAGACGAAAGTCTTTGACCAGTGTGTGTTGCCAGTTATGACATACGGAAACGAAACGTGGTCGCTCACTAAGGGCCTCCTGAATAGACTAGAAGGTTGCTCAGCATGCTTTGGAGAGGGCTATGTTAGGTGTCTCCCTACGCGATAAAATCCGAAACGAGGATATCCATAGGAGAACTAGGGTGACCGACATAGCCAGAGGATTAGAGTTGAAGTGGCAGTGGGCAGGGCACGTAGTGCGTAGAACGATGGCTGATGGGGCGGAAAGGTTCTCGAGTGGCGTCACGTAACGGAAAGCGAAGCGTAGGCCGACCCCTAACTAGATGAACGGATGACCTGGTTAAGGTGGCGGGTAGCAGATGGATGTCAACTGCAAGGGATCGGTCCGCGTGGAAATCATTAGGGGAGGCCTTCGTTCAGCAGTGGACATAATTAGGCTGTAATGATGATGATGAGGATGATGGTAAATAGGTACCAAGTTGTTAAAAAATTACTCTAAAGAAATTTTTACACAGCGTACTTATTTTTTATAAAGGCTAGTGATATGACCTCGGCTCCACCAAACTAGTCCAAATAATATGAACTTTTTATTGAATAAGTTGTATTACCTTGTTTTTGTTATTTTTATTAATTTATGTGTATGTAACTCTGTCTGCTCCAGAAGATTTTAGTGTATCATGATGTGTACACTATTTAAAGATTGCTGTCTAGATTTATTAAATGTATTTTTTTATCTATGTCTGTACGACAGTAATCTGTCTGTGTACCAAAGATAAATAAATAAAAGGCAGTGGTTTCAAAGGTTGAATAACGACCTCGTTATAATATTGTAATCGGTGCTAACCGTCGTTTATTGCTAGATCACAAAGGGCCACTGGAGGGTACGAGTAAACTTTACTGTCTAAGGCGTGACGAAGGGCGTCGCGCCCTTTGCATTGAAACGCGGGAAATAGGTAGCCGTGAAAATTGTTTACAGCAGTGCAAAAATTATTTAGAGACACAGAGTATTTTATTTAGAGATTTACCCATTTGGTGTAATGGTTGAGATGCCGGCTCTTATACCAAGGGTTCCGGGTTCAATAATTTGTTTGCATAAATATATCTGTTTGTATTGAACTGGGTATTTTCAATGGAAATATGTATGTATTTACAAAAAAAGGATATAAGTATGTTCATCCGTTGATTAGTACCCATATTACAGGAAGGTGTTTAGTTTGTGACTAGATGGCGGTGTGAATGTCAGTCGATATTTATTATTCAGATTAATTATCCATGTTGGGTTTCTGAAATTTGGTAAGACAAAAACCTTTTAAATCTTAGTTAAGTGTGTCCTTAAGAGGTCAAACGGTGACATAATAAAATAGCGTCCATTAGACCTACTCCAAGTATATTCACCATAAAAAAAAAACGCATTAAACAAAATAAGTTGGCAACAAGCGTCGTATCGCAACATAAATATGTAGCCACAAACACGGACCGACCGACCATTACGGCGAACATAGTCCATAAAAATAATTTGAAAGGGAAAACGACGCGAGGAAATGTACTACACTGCCTGTTTTACATCAACCCCTCCGCTACCGGTCGATTCGTATTCGTATGTGCAGACGGGCTTTAGTCACTAATACTGGGCTCTAAACACTTAATAACAGCAATACTGGTAATTGAAAGCTGGATGTGATTATGTACACTAACCTAACTAAATTACGAAGAACTTTTCTAGATAAAGCACGAAACAAGCTTGCAAAGAAGAATTATAATATCACGGATTTATGTCAAAAGTTACCGACATAGCCCTAAGGATCAGCAAGTTGAAGTGGCAGTGGGCTGGTCACGTATGTCGCAGAACCGACGGCCGTTGGAGCAGACGAGTTCTGGAGTGGAGACCGCATCTTGGCAAGCGTAGCGTAGGACGCCCTCCGGCCCGATGGACCGACGACTTGCGAAAGGTCGCTGGTGGAAGCTGGATGAGAAAGGCGGAGGACCGGGATGTCTGGCGCAAAATGGGGGAGACTATCTCCAGCAGTGGACTGCAATAGGTTGAGAGATGTCAAAAGTAAAGTAAGCGTCTAAAATTGGAAATGTATAACATTATTACATAACAAAAGTCACCGGTAGAGCCTTGCTAAAGATAGCAGAGGAAAGTTATATCTAGCTCTAAATGAGGTGATCCAGGGAATTCCAGAGGGACATCTATGATAGTGCAACAGTGGAAGGCATAGATAAGAGCGAAGATTATATGATAAAAAGTTTAAGAATGATGGCACTATGCTTTTATGATCATAATACTGCTATCTGTTAACAGGTTTACAATGAAGGCGATTTCGAAAACTAGACTTATTACAGAAAGACAATATAAAATCTATTTACGGAGACAGTTATATCAAGTGAGTCTTGAAGTCAAGTCTGTCAATTCAAACGTCTTAGAAACAGTAAGGTCATTGGAAAGTATCAACACTAATAGATTCGAATGTAAACACAACACCTACACCAAAGTTCCCCTAGGTTCTAATCCAATGTTTACGATCGAATTTGTCAATAGGGGGCTAGGATGCGGTCGTCAAACGCCGAGTGAGTAAACACATTAAGTTGTGTATGCCCCTGACGAGTACTAAGATAAATAGTGTTATTTTTGGCACAAAATGTGGCCTGAAATTAATTACAATAGGAATAAGTAGCACGTTAAGAACCCCTTTTCGCACTGTCATATGACAAAGCGTCGATAAATTATCAGAAAAATAACATATGTACTAATATTTGTAAAATTATTAGAACCTGAACCAACTCAATTAAACTTAAAGAATTAAGGAATAACTTCAAGGACCTTGGGTCCTTTTTCTACCCTCACAACTCATCTAGCAGATGGTATACATACCTACATATATAGATATTGTTTATATGAGTTAAATTATCATTAAGCTGCTATAAAGGACTTATCGCAGGTGGAAAACGGTGGTCAATGTTTTACTAAAGAAACCTAAACAGAAACTTTGCCATTGCCAGATACAGTAATAAAACATCTTTATATAGATCACAAGATAGATTATAGGAGTTTTAATTTTCTTGAAAATTAAAAAGAAAAGAGGAAACCATAATGTTTGAAAACAACTCTAAAACCGTTTACAAAGAAAGTTAAAACATAGGTACCTCTACTCAAAACTTTGAGTGTATTTTTAATTCACTAAATAATTAAGAATACAATTTATTTCGTATTATAAAGTCTAAAACTATTGGTTTCTTAAATAGTGAACTTTTTCAAACAGTAATTCTATTTAAGAAACAACTACTAAATTCTTACAGTTGTGGAAGAAAACCAATTTATTTAAGCTTATTATAATCGCAAGATTGAATCTAAAAGTATAATGAACTTACACTATACGGATTTGCATTTAAAATTGAATATATTCTTAATGTAATAAGTTTACTAAGGAAACGATGCACGATTACTATTTGTATTTCTAACTATCCTAACCTTTCATAGCTATGTCTATATTCAACTCCTGTAATGCGTTGATTATAGCAAAACACATGAGTGAAGTAGGCTCTAAATCTAACGACGTAAGATCAAAGAAAAAAATTTAATATTATTACTCACACTGTCCACTTTTTGAGATTGAAGGGAAACAAGGGCTTCTAAAATAAGACTTTTGGTATCCAATCCAACCTCACCATTCGAAAGGATTAGCGAATGAGTTCCTGGCTACAGCAGGTGAGGGTAAAAAACATAACTGATATTGTCACTATCACTCTGGTATTAGGTATGCACGTATTACTATTATGGCGGAAATAATAAGTGAAATACTGAAAATATTCGTAGTTCATATAAGCTAAGAATAATATTTAAATGTTAATCCAAGATATACTTCATAGTGTATAATGTAAAGCAAACAATTAACTGGTTGGACTAAACAAGCTCTGGTATACAAACTGGAAATGACCAGTAAGTTTTTAAATATTATGTTATTTTAACGATTGAATGGTAAGAGCTAAAAAATAAAGTTTTTTAATTGATTCGAGATATTTTCTGATCAAAATTTAATGCTATTGTAGCAAACATACACAATAGTTGTAACTAAATGATTATTCAGCCATATAATAAATGAAGTTGGCGATAGATCATCGGGTATTAGAGATAAAACGTATCTTGATTAATCGTTCGTAAGCCTACGGTGTAATGTTGGCTAGTTTTTCATTACTGACCTGCAATCAATCTCAGTTCTCTTATAGTAGTTCGATATATAAAGAAGTGGAGGCATAAAATTCATTCCATCTATTTCTATTTCATATAGCCGATAATATTATGGGCATAAAACACAACTTGTCAAACAAAACCAAAATGCTTTTTATGTAATAATATTTCAAAACAATGAAAATAATGATAACTCTGATTAAGTAGAAATAGCTTAATCTTAATCGTAAGTCATTTTGAAATATTAAAGTAATCTTAAAATATGATGTATTTTAAAAAACTATTTCTAAAGTCCTCTATTCAGTGACAATTGGCTCCACTATTAGAGTCATCTACATCATGTTTTTTCCATAATTTAATCATTGGCCTTTGTACGGCAGTGGACATCAGAACAGCAGCTTTGTTGGTTTCCAAATATAACTTTGATTCAAAAATCAGAGGGCTTTCGATCACTGGATCAGTACAGAGTATTATGGTAAATTAATAAAACAAACAGTTGACTACCTGCAATGATGTCAATGATTATAATGAATCGTAATGACCAATCAATTGAAATTGTATATCAAGTGTACTTATGAAAGCAAATGAATTATTTCATAGTCTATAATTACTATTATGGCTAAATTATATACCTTTAGCAATAAAGTTGAAATTGTTATTCATATGTGATATTTCTCATGTCACTGTAGAATTAACAAATATGTACGGTATTTCGTGTTAGTAACGGTACAGTAAGGTCCGAATTTCTATTTTAGACGTACGTTCATGTATTGAGTGTAGGTTATCGATGTTTGTACAATATGTTTGCCTATATATAAACACGAGGCACTCTAATAAATAGTACGTACAAAAATGGTGGAATAAGAGCTTGATTAAATTACTTTCTGTTGTAATTTTATTTGTACCTGGGAGGTCGCGCAGGGTAATCAGTGTGGGCGCCTTAATTTCACCAATTGCTCTGGACTCAGTACGTAGGTTTATTATTTGTACGGCAGTGGTCCTAGCCAATTTAACAACTGAATCTTCTAGAGATCAGGACTTAATGTAATAAGATCTTAAATTGTGATTCCATTTCGTGATCTATGGTGTATTTATTTGATGCTTAGTTGTACATTTTCTTAAAAATGGAAGAGTTTCTCAAGATTTTTCGTCTGTATTTTATGTTCATTACCTGATAACTTGTTGAAATTAAAAAAAACATTTAATAATAATATTCTCACTTAGAAATTTGACACATTTATCAAAAAGAATAAAAAAGTTATATTAATAGCTTTTGTATTGATCAATACGTTATGAGTGGTAGCCCGCTATGATTAAAGCTTCCATCCAATTTCAATAACAAATAAGTATAATTTAAATATAGCCTCCTTTTCCACCTTGTTCAATAATTTATTTTAACTCCAATGTGACCTTATTATGGAGGTAAGCGAAATTGAGTTTTAGATAGAACGTGATTTACCAAGTAAAACTATTATTTACATGAAATATATTCTAGCAATAACTTTCTTATCACCTATTTCACAGTTAACTGATTAGTTTTGTAAATAGGCGAAAGCTTTTAATTATATTGAAATAGATAAATTCTGGTCTTTTACTTTGGGCCCTTAACGGTTCAGTCACATTACGAGCTATGAAGAAGTTTATACTTTAAGTGTCCCTACGTGACCATTATTTAATTAAGATTTCTTATTCTGTATTGGTAAGCGTATTATGAGACTGCCACTCACAAGCGGGACGTCATACAACTACAAAGCAAACCGATATTTGAGGAATGCCTATGTTTAGCCATGATTTGTGTCATATGGTTAAATAATGACATAACATAAATAACACATAGTCGCTGTAGAAATAGTCAGAAAAAGAACATGGAAAACTTTTAAACAGTTCAACCAAATGATCGTCACTCAGGTATTTGAACGATTGGAAAACAGAATCTTGAAGTACAAGACATGGTCTCTACTAAATGCGCTATAGTGTCTTATAATGACGTGCTTGAAAGAAAATGCAAGTCATACGTAATGATAAAGTAATGGAGATAAGTTGGCCAAGTGCCAGATGTGTGTCAAACGGGTCAGTGAAATTTTTCTGCACCACATGTATTTTATCACTACTGATATTGGGGCCAAAAGGCATATATAAGAAATTTGGTTTCATCTGGAAACAAATTGATTGTTGTTTCTTTGTAGACGTTGAAGCGGAGCTAATGATAGAATACGCTGCTGAAGATTATTATCATGAATCTATCAAGAAATTATTACCTTTTACTTGCAGGCCATTAAATTCATGAAGAAAATCACTTATGATTTTTTTTTAATGAACATATAATTGCCCATATAATGAACATATAGTTTGTTTCCTTGAGTAATAGTAATAAAAAATAATGGCCCGTGGAAAAGGAAACGAGATTTTAAAAATTCTAATGGCGTAGTAATCGACAATTCCAGAAATGGCGTCACGAATGGACGCGGCCACGTGTCGTCTCATTAGATGCAATAGTGCAAACTCATTAAAACATGTTTTGGAAATATTACTTTATTAATAAGCTCAGTTTTAAGTTGAGTTTCCTGAAAAACTTAATAATTTAACCGATTTTTTTTCTGCTCCAGTAAGACGTTTCACTACTACTTCTAATTATAATAATTATGTGGTCGTGGGGTAAAAAGTTAAGGATAGTTTTGAAACTGAGGAAATTGATGGCTTGATGATTTTAAATTCAGAGAGTTTTACATAATTTATAAAGTTATGCTAAGGCTTTGAAAGCATTTGGGATAAACCTTTTAAACTTAGACTAAATGAGCTTCTGATTAATTATACTAGTTTACAAAACACTATTCATTTTTATGAATTAGGTCAACTAGTGTCTTGTCTGTGGCGTTATTTTTTGTCCAACTTATCCGCTTATATCTGTTATTAGCGTGATCACCTTGGTCCTACCTAGCAAGTGTGTTGTTAATAAGTAATTTATTACATATAACACGCCTTACATTTGATATACGAGCCATATAACTAGTTAAATTAAAATTTTAATAGTATGCCAATTATGGTGTACACTGATTAGTTAAGATCTATTCAAGCAAATGAAGGTCGATATTGAGCGTGAGGTCATGATTAATGATTTCGAAAAACTAAATGAAAACTTTCTTGATTTGGTAAAAAAGTAAAAAAATGCATCGCGATCCAATATCCCTTACCGATTGGACGCTCCTAATCAAAAACACAGCTTCTATCACAATTTAGTTTGGAATAGCACTAAAACCGCACACACACCACACCAGTGTTTGGACGTTGGATTTGAATGCGTACTTTTGTGGGGTGTTTTGAGTGAGTTGGTACGTGCACCCATTACCGCCGACTCACGACTGCCCGGGCTGCGCTCGCGGAGATCGATTCAATTGCGCATGCCCTTTCGCGTCACCATGCCCAATATCTTATGTATGAGAGCGGAGGAAAAGTGAAAAACGCTTCAGTGTTCCTATGCCGACGTCGCGTAACACTACCTAACCTGTTTATAGCGCATTAGACGCTCATTATAGTGGCAATGATTGCCGATTGTTGAATCGAGTTAATCGATTGCTCGTTTTACCGCTCGTTCGCACATTATGGTTTACTTATTAAACTGACATTTGAACGTCTGTTTGTATTTTATTATCTGTTCTTTTATTACTATTGATAATATCTTCATTATACGATACAGCTTAATTAGACATAAATTTTGTATGTTCACTTTCGACCTTAACATTGGGTTTAGTAATGATAATAACCAGAGTTATGATTCTAATTATTTCCCATATAGCTGAGTCCTACGTAGAGTTAATACCCATATAATATCATGTTATAATTGTTTGACTGTTTAAGTTTAATCTTAGATATATATCTAAATAAATATTTAGATAAATTCTTATCGTAATTATTTTACCTTCACATAGTCCTTCTTGTTGCTTCTGAAAGCAAAACTGTGTTCATGAATGTTATTTTTAAATTTATTTATGCATCTTAATCATACATCGACGTTGTCTTCACATGATAAACATTCATGAGTACTAAATTAATAAAGTGGTCAAAAACCATGAATTACAGTAACTATGCCCTTATGTGTATCAAATAATTTAAATTTTACTTACAGCTAACAGGTCATCTAAGGACAACGTCATTAGTCAGAAAAAAAACGATACAATCTGTAACACCTATTAAAACTCTTGTGAGGTGTGGAAATTTAACTAACTTCTAAAAAGGAGGTTTTCAGTTTGACCTATTAGTATGTATGTATGTTTGTCCGCGATTATCTCGCGTTTGAATTTCGATGCGGTTTTCGGTAAATTATTTGTTACATTCAGGAGAAGGTTTTAGTGCTTTAATTATATTTTGTATCTGTGTTTATTTTTTTATATAAAGAAAAAGTTAGAAATAGAAAATTATACAATGGAAGTATATTCTTCTAACAGTTTCCCAGTAAAAGTGGAACGTGTAGTTTCATGTCACGGTTTAAGACTCGTATTTAATAAAACCTTTCCCCACTACTGGCGTCGAAACAGTATAAATTACTAAGCACTCCCGTACACTACGAAGTCCATGTAATATTTAATGAATTTCTATACCTATACCCATTGCCGTGACCTTTAATATCTTAACGTTTTCATGTCGACATTACAGTTTTCAGTGGAATGTCTTGTATTGTTCCAATTTTCTTCTCCACTCATTTATTTATTAAAGGAGCAGTCCACAATTATATTACTAAGTGTATACAGCTCTTTGGGCTACAATTTAATTAAAAAAAAATATTTTACGAATTATTTTTAGCAGGCATCCAAAAAACCGTAACAAAATCAGGAATATAACGAAAATGTGGCATGAAGAATTTTCTTTACGAGTACGTAAGTTATAAAATTAAATGTTTTAGTCACATCTTCACTAAATAGTGATGAGATATATGGATGATTTATTATTTCTTTGCTTCGAAAGGCACGCTAACCCAGTGGTACTGAAAAAGTTACCAGCTGGCACAGTAGTAGATAAATCCACCAATCTGCACTGGACTGTATTGTCAGTTACGGCCCCGTCTCCACATGGCGATGCTGTGGAAAGGCCTGTGTCCTGTATAGGTATCTTATTTTTGAATGCCCCTTTGGTGTAATGGTTGAGACGCCACTTCACCAAAAGTTCCGGGTTTGATCCCCAGGCAGTACAAACAGTTGTGTACATGAACATGTCCAGTTGTATTGGTCTGAGTGTTTTCTATGTATAATTTGTATGTGTTTACAAAAAAAGTATATAAGTATGTCTATCAATTGTTTAGTACCTGTAATACAGCTTCACACTTAACCTGGGCCTAAATGGCGCTGTGTGAAACTCAGTGGATATCTATTTATTTATTTGATGATGTAGCTATATTTCGGTTATTAGTCCGGTTGACAGAAGAAGGGCAACAATTTAAATTTTATATTATTCTTATTTTATTACTGCTGGAACACGCTACATCTAACGGACACACTCAATGTCAACTTTCTCTGGAATCCAAATAAAAAAAGGATTGATATAAAAAAACCTACCTGTATTTCTTATCTCTGTGCCAAACTGAGATGTAAAGCATTTGGTTGTCGTAGACTTTGGTGGGCAAAGGTAGCCTTAGATGTCTTTGAAACTCGGGTTCCCTCTTCCCGTAGAGTACAGACGTCCTCTGGAATATCGATCTCTGGGTGGGAATAGCTGTTTCTGCTACACCACTAATTACCACCTGTAACATAATTATAGGATACCCTTTAATAGCCATTGTTCGAAATACTGTAATTATCTCGTTAAGTTGATACGAACAGGTAATTGGATAACAAAGTATACTATTTCGTTAAATTTTAATTACTATCCGATTCTGATATTTAATCATGACAGTTACATAAGATCGGTATTTGTTTAGTTGCTAAATTATTCAATTCAATATACTCATTAATCTAAAGAGATTTTTCTTTTTTATGATGGGCTTGCTCTTGAGCACAGACTATCCTAATGGAAGAGAAGATCGAACCTAAACAACTGAAGTGTCGCAAGAATTTGATATTAATTATTAATATAGTAATTTTGTTTTTCGGGTTGAGGGCACTGTTCTGTAGCTCGTGAAATTACCGGGTATAAGAGAATATTTGTAGCCTCGGGTGGAGTGCGGCGTTGATGGAGAATAATAACTGTTTATCAGTTGTTGTTAATAAAGAAAAATAAATGAAGTTTAATAAAGGTAAAAAAATATATACTAACCTTTGCGTAAGCATTAATGTCATCCGTTTTTCCGANAGCAAACTCGAGGGCCGACCGCAGCTGCCGCCGCATGTGCTCACGTAGCGCCCCCGCGCCCCTTCTCACACTCCTAATGTAGTTTTGTTATATAAAAAGTACAAGTTTAAAAAATTTTTTCCTGTTTTTTTTTATATCCTGTGATCATAATCATCATAAGCAACAATATAAAAAACAAAAATGAGGTGACGATTTTTAAAAACTTGATGGAACCAAAATGGGTACTAATTTTTGGCCGATGGATTACTTAGCGATTACACGCACATAAGGTATCACAGCCGGGTGACCAGCCAACGAGATATCAGGATGACTGAAAGAAAGAAAGAAAGAAAAAGATCTTTATTCAAATAAATCTGTTAAAGATACTTTTGAATCGTCAATTGTTATTATTATCATATTTTTTGTGACTGGTCACCCTTATATGTTCAATTTCTTCTGAAATGAGATCGCACCAATTGCCTACTTATGGGAGTCAAATAGCAATTATTGGTCATAATTTCAACGATAAATATGTCTAGTGACCGGTCATCCTGACGCTTACCCGAGAGTAGTTTAGATCGCCGTATAGTGAAAGTAACTTTTTGTGCCGGTTTGGTTAGGCAGGTGTAATTTTCATAAAAATACATATTCCATGTACCTTGCACATACAAAAGAACCTATTTCAATAAAATTTCAAAGTGCGCCAGTTGCAAAGTTCATTTGGAACTGACACAAGTTGCGTCATGGTTTGGGAATCTGCTCCGATTGCTTTCATTCCAGTGCATACCTTTGCAGTTTAAGGTTTTTAGATTTGCCAATAATGTGCGTATAGAACTGGTTTCATAAAACATCTGGCTGTTATCCAATTGGCAAGCTATGCTCGGAGTCTCTTAAGGATAGTCAGTAATGATGTTATCCGCAAGAGAATTATAGTTACCGACATAGCTCGCCGGATCAGCAAGTTGAAGTGACAGTGGTGACGTCTATCGCAGAACCGATGGTCGTTGTAGCCTCGGCAGGAATAAGACCCAAGGTTGAAGCAGACAAGTTCTGGAGTGGAGACCGCGTCTTGGCAGCGTGGCGTATTACGCCCTTAGCCTGATGGACCGACAACTTGCGAAAAGTCGCAGGAGGCTGGATAAAGAAAACGGTGGACGGTAGTTCCGCCCCCGCCTTCGCTGGCCTTGTGGCCCCCCACCTAACCCTCGCAACGCCCTAAGCCGAGGTTCGAGTCTCATTCGAGGACGCCGTTAGGCTCGTTGTGTAAATTTATAGGCTGAGAGCCATCTGTGCTCGCCAATAACTCGGTGAAGCTGTAAAAGCCATGTGTGGCAACAACAATAGTCAGTTAGTATAGTAAAAAAAATACACTTTTTAAACCCTCTTTTAAACTATAAATAATAATGCCACAAAAACACATCTTTATTTGTATTTCATTTATTTCACATGACAGGATCTTTTTACTTACAATAATTTGTATCATAGGTATAAAATTAAAAAGCATTGTGTTATGCTCCTTTTGTTATAATTATTTTTAATAAATGAACACTAGCATTGGATAATTAACAAAACATTAATACTTCACTATTAAACTCTGAACAGCTGATCATTTCTTAAACATAAATGTGGTTAAACTAAATATTAGTAATAACTACCTATATGATGGATGGAAGTTAGCAGGAAATCAGATGGACTGATGACCTGGTTAAGGTAGCGGTTAGCAAATAGATGATAACTGCTAGGAACCCATCCGCGGGGAAATCATTAGGGGAGACCTTCTTTCATCAGTGGACTTTGAGGCTGTAATGATGATATGATGTAATTTTTAATGAATTATTTTGATGAAGATGTTCCTAACTCAAATGTGTCTCAAATTATTTCCTGGAATGCTATTTAGATGTAGTATTGTAAGCTGAGGATTGTACAATTATGCCGTTTATTATAATTTGTTAGATGCATTATTATTTTAGCAAACTCAATTAGTATAATTAGTAAAAAAAAGTGGAAACAAATGAGTATAAATTATAAAAATAAATTTCATTATTTATTTTCTAACAAATAATGAATGGGAATATTTATACTATCTGATGAAACAAATAAATGCAAAATTAATATTAATTTATTCAGTCCAAGTCGTCTGTGCTTACTTTGGAAGGAGTATCAGTTGATGCTTGAGGCTCAGAGTTTTCACGCATGGTTGGTTCATCATCATCATTTTTACCTGGAACCCATAAGCCAGAATCCACACATCTCTTCATGTAGTAAATAGCTTCCTGCTCTGGCATTTTGGCTATGGTCGCTTGTAACATGGGGAACATCTTGAGAATCAAAGCATTTCTTTAATTCCTGAAATATAGACAACAAATTCTTAAAATTCTATATTTTTCATATTCTAAATTGGTGAAGGACTATGGATGTGTATTTGTTACACTTTGATTGATTGATTTATTATTATTATTGATGCAAAACAAAGCAGAAACACATTGAGAAAAATTATCACTAAATTCCTGTGGTATTAAACTTCAGGATGAAATTAAGGCCCAGAGCTAGTTCTACACTATAAGAACCACTAGCAGTGCATCACAGTTCCACTAGAAAAGTTTCTGTGTGAATTCGGAAATTATATAGCCTTTGTATTAATTAGATACTCATGTAAACTATATATTTTTCAAGTTTCAACTAACAAACTTTTGCCTTTAGTGTAGTAGCCAAAAAAAAAGTTTAAATTAAGTGGCAATGTTCTATCTAGTATTTTGACATAAATACTACACATACAATGAAAAAAAAAGACTGCAAGTTTAATAACTATTACAAATACATACATCAGGCAATTCTTCATACACTTCAACAGGATCCAGCCCACCAGGGCCAAGTCTGGCCTTTCTTTCCTCCTCCTCTTGCTCCTTTATAGCAGCTTGAATCTTTTCTTCAGCACGCTTCTTGATTCTAGCTTTAAATTGTTGAAGTTCATCGTCAAAGGAGTCTTTATATGTTTTTTCTGCCACTTGGATTCTGAAAATAAATTAGGACTGTCAATTGTATACTACTGCTGCAGCTATATGACAATAAATAGTTCTGTCAAGTGGTAAATGTAGTCCCTATTATATGACTAAAAGAAAGGGATCATTCATGAAATTATGTTTGTATGTACATTTTAAGTATGAAAAAAATTTTATGTAAAAAAGACTTAAATAATAACGACTTTAAAGTAGGAGCAATATATTATATATACGATATGATTGTGTCAATTAGAAAATAGAACTGGATTTTCTAGCTTCTATTTACCTGGAGAAGAATGAACCAATGCAAGCTCTAGGATCGACATCAAGCTGCTTTGATAGCTCTAAAATGTACTGCATGCAGATTGTTTGATGTGCAACATGGGCCATGAGATCATGTTTCTGTAAAAAAAAATGTTAACTCTGTGGCTGTTAGCATACTTGGATAAATGTAAATATTTCACCAAGTTTCTAAAATTTGTGAATATTATTGTTTAGAAAGTTTTTAAATGTTTTTGGCTATGAGAATCATGATATTGCAATTAGTCTCACAAAAAATAATTTCTATACTTTTACTGCTAAATAAATATATATCCACTAACATTAATACAGCACCATCTATCCCCAAACTAAGGATTTGTCTGTAATAATTAGGTATTATATAAAAAACCTACAGCTAAAAGTTCATCATCAGCTCAATAAACATCCCCACCGAGGGGCACGAGCCTACCCGTATAGGGTAATTAGGCCTTAGTCATCCACGCAGGCCCAGTGCGGATTGGACAACTTCATACACAACCTTCGAATCTCTTTCCAGGCATGAATGAAGGTTTCCTCACAATGTTTTCCTTCACCATAAGAGTGTCAGATAACATATATATATGTTAGTAAATTAAAAAACACATCCCAGTAGGAAGGCGACAGTCCACACCATTGAGCCACCGACGCTCAACTAAAGGTTATAAATAACAAACTTATGTTTTACACCCAATTATACTACAGACACCAGTTTGTTACTCAGCTTTCACCAGTATCCTGTAAGTTGGTGGGATATAAATTCATGAACTCTTTATAGCATTATTAGTATCACAGGTATTTTAACAAAATGATTTTGATGCATATTATATTTAAGTCATTTCTTAATGACAAATAATATAAACAATAATTTATCTGCTTGTATGTATGTAAAACATTTTACCTATTTACACCTATTTTTTGTAGGGAGTTTTCGCATTAGTTAAGAGGGGGCAACATGTTTTTATTAATATATAAACCATATACAATAGCATATAAAGTACATACCCCTTCCATTTCCAAATTGATGCACCATATGACCAAGTAGTTTGCGGTCTCCTCACATGCCAAGTGACTGTGGTCCAACAAGAACTTCTTTGAGTCATCATACTTTCTCAACATACCAAACTGCTTTAACAACTTCTCATTATCATTAATAAACTTCTTCATTTTGGCCTCTTTCTCTTCCTCTGTCAAGTTCTCATCGCTGGGTCTTAGTGGCTTTGTGTTAATGATAGTCTTCGTGAAACCTGGCTCGCTGATTGTATCAACATTCCAGGGTGTCAGTTTCTCTTTCTTTTCAACTCCTCATCCTTTTTCTGTATTTTTTTTGCTTCATTTTCCAGTTCTTCCAATTCCTTCTTAAGTGTGTCTAAGTTTGGACCGTCAGCTTCGGCAAGCTTTCTCTTGGTTTCCGCGAGCCTACGGAGGTTCTCAGTTTTTTTCTGTTCATGTTCCTCTCTTTCTCGTTTGCGTTCCTCCATACGATCAATACGAGCCTGGTGCCTCCACTTGAATAGCGACGGAGTATCAATGTTGGGATGCGTCTCGTCTTCATCGTCAGAGATCTGTAATAATTTAAAGCGACATAAAATTGTTACATAAGTTTAAAAAAAGACTGATTTCATGTATTAAGCAACAGGTTGACATGGAATAAGCATAATTATAATAAATAACACCACGAATCAGTAAATACAATAAAAAGTTTGCAATTGTATAAAAAATAACCAACCTCAATATCTTTCCACTTGCTGTAGTCTACCATGATTGCAATAATTACAGTCTTCTGTTTACACCAAGGATTACACAAACTGTTTTGAAGCCACACATCAACGTTTACTAACAGTTATATAAACAATTGTATTTCAAAAAATTACAATTAATCCGGAATATTCTTTTTCGTTAATCAGCACCACAGATGATAACACAATTTAAAACGTCAAACTAATCCAGGGTTGCCAACTCCGAAAATGAATTCCTCGACACATTTACACAGCAAAAAATTTCGTATTTTGACTTTCAAACCTCTTACATAGTTCTCTTTAGAAACACAATCTAAACTATGGATTTTGAACAATTCAACTTCGAAATTATAACATAGGAAAATAAACATTTCTTACAAAAAAAAACATTTTTTGTAAAAATTCTATTTTTGTTACCTAAAATGAAATGGTGAACTCAAAATGTTTTGTCATTCGGGGCTTTACCGAGAGAAGACATAACTACCATAGATAGAGACGACGATGCGGAGGACGAAATGTTTTATTAATCGGGATTATCATGGTTGAGGATATAGCCAATACAGTCTACAGACAATGATCGCCTATAATTAAATGTGACGAATTGTAGAGCGTCGGCGGCTCGATGGTGTAGACTATTGCCCTCCTATCGGGAGGGCTGAGGTTCAAAGCCATATACCGTACGAAATTATAAAGACAGGACTGATGCTCTTACGGTGAAGGAAAACATCGTGAGGAAACCTGCGCACGCCTGCGAAGAAATTCAAAAGTTGTGCGTGAAGTCGGCCAACCCGCACTGGGCCCGCGTGGACGACTAAGGCCTAATTATCCTTTACGGGTAGGCTCGTGCCCCTCGGTGGGTAGGTACGTTTAATGTTCTAAGGATGAATGATTAAAAATACGAAATGCATTTACTCTTAAAAAAAAGTTTATTCGTACATGTTATATTTACCTATTATCTTAATCTAATTTAGGTTCATTCATCTGAATTTGAAATTAATAGCAGAAGGCAGTGTAGGCGTGGTGTAGGTGGCCACTTATTAGATTGAACAGGTACTTGAAAAACCAGCATAGGCTGACAGACAACAAGACCACGTATATCAGATTTGATGATTAGACGTTTTCCTGGACACTCATTCCATAGAATATCGCTACTGGTGTCACTTTCATATAACACTGAATTATATGAAAGTGATACCAGTGTTGCCACTTTTGGTCGTTTTCTTCAGTCAGTCGCCTACTGTGAGCGATATTCGTTTCTCTTAGATTACCACTTGCCTTAACACTTAGGTGTCCTATTCTTGCTATTTTGTGGTTGAATGGAGGAAGCTGGATGAGAAAAGCGGAGGACCCGGATATTTGGCGCAAAATGGAGGAGACCTATGTCCAACAGTGGCCTGCGATAGGTTGAAGAGATAATTTGGTATACCTAAACATACTGAATAATAATATTTGTGTTTTAAATGTGACTAAATGTAATTATTAATTATATTAAAGTAACACCTATCTAAGCGAAGAATAATGACGTTCCTATATAAAACGAATAACCTATATAACTAAAAATGTAGATTGTTTCAGATGAAATGTTTCCTTTTCTTCTTAGCTAGAGTAGTGAGGACAGTTGTCACGGCGGTAGTTGTGGTTGTCAGAGCCTCAGTGACACTGGACACGGTCATGTTGCTAGCAGGCACGTCCTCTTCCATCTGGTTCTGATTCTCATCAGGAATACTAATTTGGAATTGGAGAAGAACTACTAAGTAAGTTACCATTGTTGCCATTAACTGAAAAAAAGTATTTTACATGTAGGTATATCGCAGAAGCCTAAAAGACCTACTGTAGGGCTTAGGCTCCACAGTCTACTCTCGTCATTGAGGTGTGTAAAAGAAATATATATATAAGGCCATTTGTTGACATCCTATCTCAAAGACTCAAGGTGTTGAGCGGGAGTGTACTACACGTTCATTGACATTTACGCTGCTAGAAACCACAGGATATTTAAGGCGAAATGACGAAGTTGGAAACTTGAGAAACGTAATTATTAACCCTTGGACCGCCAATGACCCTTAAGGCGCCAGACAAAATAGATTTTCTATTGTGTCTGGAATCCCGGCGTTTAATGGGTTAAAGATTAATTTGGTGCCTGTATAGCCCAATCTGATGAACATATTTTATAGTAACTATTATTACGATGACGATTACTTTTTATGATGCACACGCGACTGGCTTTTCATTTCAAGTTAAAGTAGCTATGTATTTTATTGCAGTATTGAAGGACCCCAATGTCTGTTGATAATAATATTGATATCTGTAAACAATGCTTGCTATCTATAACATGCTAGGTCTCTTTCACTCCGTAATTTCACCAATTACGAACGACACTCCCTCTGAAACACAGAAGTGCCATAATACTTCTTTTCCACAGGACGAAATCTAGCACTGCGGATAGTAAATTCTATGTTTGGTAACATTTACAGAGCCCGTAGATTAGAACTCAAAATGGTTCCCAGTTAGATATATGTATATCATTTACATCCGGCGCCGACAGCAGGAGATAGTGTTATGGCTTAAATGTCATCTTGAGATGACAAATGAAGAATACCATCGTTATTTGTTACCTGTGTGTTCTGTACTGTTTATGAAAGCGCCCAGTGTTTATGCTAAATATGTTTATTGCATAAAAAGATTTTTACCGAGCCATATGAATTCTATAATCGAATTGTAATCACATTGGATACATGACGGAGGCGAGCGTTCCATCCTTACGTGGTAGACATTCCACACATCCGCACAGCCAGCTATGGCTAATGGAACTCTTTGCCTCCTTATGTGTTCCTCGATCATTACAACCTGGCCGCTAAGGCAAGAGTGAATAGGCTGATTCTAGGCAGGATCCATCCTCGATCGCATCATCACTTACCATCAGGTGAGATGTCGGTGAAATGTCTGCCTATAGAAGATAAAAAAATACTCAAGGCACTTACTGATTTGAAGAGAGTCCGGTTAACGTCGAAGAACCCACCCAGACTTATTTGTGATGGGTTCATCTCTGTAGCTCTTAGGAACATGTTTACCTCTGTTTGGGCATCTGTGTTCATCCAGGATAGTTCCACCATAAGTAACTTCTTTTGGAAGTTTGTGCGCACCTATTTTGGTATATAATAAACACCGATTATATTTTATTCATATTAACACCATCATTCAAGTTGCGTTATAAGTTCAAGAACTCACATTATGTGACGCGTAGTGGGCTTCATCACAAATGAAGAATAGCAACAAAATACTGCAACAAGCTGTAAGAGCCAAGCCGATGTCCTTGATCCCGAATCCTTCGGAGATCTGGCTAAGAAGTCCGTATATGGATAGAGTAATTATGAGAAAAAGATAGAGACTGACAAAGGTAAACGTATAGCAATTGGAGATGCCAATATCACGGGAAATCTTGCTGAGACGAAGCCACAATGCGCGGTAGTCTGACACTTTTTTTGCAGGGCCGATATTGCGCAAAGCCTGAAAATGTACAAACATAAAAATAAGTATAGATTTCGGTTCCCTTCAAAATGAAACCGGTATATTTCTACTTCTTACCATATAAAAGTCTTCTGCGACGATATTAGCAGAAACACAAAGCGTTTCACAGAGCAAGTACCAATATCCACCCAGAATGTATGTGAGTATTTCCAGAAACACATAGGGTATGATCTGCATCAATTTGAAGTGTACCATGGTGACGTGGGTTATAATCACTGACGTTGTAGACAGCACTGGTATAATAACAGCAATAGCCAGGGCTTTCTTGTACAAATTCATGTTGAGTGCATGGCCAGATATATGTTTATAAGCGGTCTAAAAAAGACAATATTAGTGTATTTTTTCTGTGACTGAATTTAAAAAAAATACGAAAACATATTTTTAATTTAGTTGGAATAAATCGTAATGTACAAGTAGTGGGATACTATTTTTTTTTAATATGGTTTGACGTGGTAAAGGTGGCGGGTAGCAAATGGATGTAAACTGCTACGGATAGGCTTGCATAGAAATAATTTAGGTAGGCCTTCGTTCAGCAGTGGACATATTAGGTTAATGACGAAGATTTTTTATGAAACAGAAAGTTACTCTTGTGAATTATTCGTCTTTCATTCTAAAAGATATTATAAGATCGAGGAATCTGAAATAATTACCTCAAAGGCAACCCAGTCATTGAGTACTCCTGCTATTTTGCGCGTCTCATACCACAGTATTGGCACGGCCATCATTGGAAAAAGATACACGGTGAATAAATACTCGATAACTGCTTCTTCAAACTTGCCCTCAGCCGTTCGCAATATCTGCACTTTATGTAGAGACAGGTATAGAACATATCCAACCATAGAAAAATAGACTATAGCTGAATAAATCATAGAAGGTGATACCAATTGAAATTCGTTCTTTCCTGGCGAATTTCTAGTCAAAGGAAGTACACCCATGATTCTTAGTACTATGAAAACGGGTTTGATGTTTTCATATATGATGTCTCTATTAGGTCTAGGGTAAATCAGATTGTTCGTCATAGGTTCCACAGAATTAATACCAATCGGCTGGATGTAGGGTGTCCTTGCTGGGGTAACGTCGAGAAAAATTGGGTTGTTTTTTTGTTTATCGTCCATTTGCGATGCGACGCCATTCGGTAAAGGAATCGTTATTGTTGGGAATAAACTGTTACTGTTATAGTGAGTCATGGCTGATATTTCTTTCCTCCTCCTTTGGAGTCTTATAGGTTATGTCAGTTTGGATGCGAGGAGTCGACTGACCGTATTCGGTGAGAGAAGGAACTTAATGACGCTGGGATGGCTCGTGCATCATATTTCAAAAGTTGACAAGTTGATTGTAGCCACGTGGGCGTTTCGTCGTCCTCGTTTTAATTTTTCAGTGCGTATTTCACCTTGGTCGTGGCCTTTAGTAAATATCCAGTCTGCACAACATATTTTTTTAAAACGTACTCAATGGGCAGCAAATGACTCATGTTCGTTATGATAGTGTCACTTAGAGTATAAGTTCTAGGAGATATTGTAGCTATAGGTATTAATATTTCGCGACTTCCTTCTCTTTTTTTTCTTATTATTGGATAGTCATCAACGAAAAGCTCATTTTTCTTATGTCCTAGAACAGGATTACAAATATACATCTAAGATAAATTTTATAAAGCACATTGAAAGTAACTATCATATAATATAATTATTTTTTCTCATAATTGTTTTCACAAGTAGATTCTTATTTGAATCGTCTCGATTTCACCCTGTTTGATTGTTTGACTATTTATGAAATAAAAATAAATAGAACATGACCCTGAAGGGGCATTGCGAAATTTTCATCATTATTGTCTTCTTTGATATACATTAGGGATCAATCTGACCAGCCCTAGTAGAATCATCTTTGTTTTAGCTTGCATTGTTCAGAGTCGGAAAAAGCACAAAGTTCTTTCAATATATGTGCTTCTTAGAATCGCACTGTCTACTGATCAGGCAATAAACTAATTTCAATATTTTCTTCACATGACCACTTAGGCAGTAAGTTAGATTGTTAGTAGTAGTTAAAAAAAACAATATTAGTTCTATTGTTTTCCAATCTACATGTTTTTCTAGAAGTGACATTTACTTGTACAAAACTGTTGTAGGTCAATTACGAAAATTTAGGTCAAGTTCCATCATAAATATCTATTTACATCTAAGTTACAGTTCTCACGGCCCTAGTTCAAGGATGACTTTATGCAAGGTCTACAAACAAAAGTAGTAGGGACCACACATTATATTTAGGGATATACTTTTTATGTCAAGATCCAAGTTAAATATATAGTTATGTTGCTATTGATTGTCTTTTTCTCGAACACCTAAAGGTTATGTTTTTAGCTCGTTGAACAATTTTTTTGATGACAAGAGTTCTTTTTGTATCCTGATTTTTACAACCATCATTCAGCAATGCTGTACACAATAATCTTTTAAGATAATCGGAGGATCGGGATATTTTGACTTAAAGGCTATGTCTTAAGGACTATGTTAACCCTTTGACCGCCAATGACGCCTTCAGGCGCCAGACATAATACATTTTTTCTATTGTATCTGGATTCCCGGCGTTCAATGGGTTAAGCCCCACTGCTTAACCCATTGCGATGGGTTAAAGAGAGATGGAGAGAATACACTAATAGAATAGTTCGCACGACGAATTTCGTCATTGTTGGTTTCCAGACTGATGCCGGCTTCGCATGGACTTATGGCCTTCACAACTTTACTGGGCAAATGATGTAAAAAGTATAGATTCGTGTATGCTCACAAAACAATCCAAAAAAGTGTTCCGAATGCAGCGACAGTACACATATACATATTTCGAATGAGCGTATATTTACCTAAACAAAAGCCTACAACTGTTTACTCTTTGGCGGTTCGTTTTTGAGGCATGGATGGCAAATCTACCTTTATATATATACAGAATATCGTTGGGTGTGCGCTGATGACTCTCAGCTTTAAACCGTTGGCTACGATACCGGTCCAATGCGTGTTAATGGATGGCTGGAGTCTCGTTCGCAATTCAACAGCACACCACAACCCGATGAGGTTATATAGAGTTCTAAAGAGTGATGGTGGGGACCACGTATATCATTATTAAAATCCCATTTCATCTTCAGCTAGTAACTACATATTGTTCTACTCATTACTTAATATGCAGTAATCGTCTATAAATAGCGTATAGCGTCACAGCAGCTGATACTGAGGCGGGACCTTTTAGCTGTATACGTTATTATTATAATTTGTTGTTATTTTCATAACACATAAAACGTTTTCTGTTTTTATTTAACTGTGTTATCGTGCAATTGCAATTGAAACACTACTTGTACGTATTCTTGTGTACGGTCAATAAATGGTTTTTCTTTCTAATCAGTAGAAATAATATGTAATATAACCGCTGCGGATGCGGACATGTTGTCAAACTAATATGAAAAATTACACGGGATTTTCTCTACTTTACAAAAGAAACCCTTTTCTTACAACAGTGACTCATGAGAGTCATTTCCCGACCAATCGGACGGGCAACATCATGCTTTATTACCGATTTCGTCTTGTCCACTTCAGTGAAAGACTTCCGAATTTTATTTATCGCCACCTAAAACCTTTATGAACCATAAAACGTTTCCCTTTCCCTATTGCCCCAGCCTCTGATGTTCTAGTTTATGTAACGTTCTCCAGGTTCCTATTAAAATGATATAATTTATTTTGGTGATAATATTTTTTATAGGATTTCAGATAATGGTGGGGTCGCATATTAAATTGTAAAGATAACAGGTTTATGATTTGATGTTATTAAAACATTGAAAATTCTTATGGTAAATTAACGTGGAAGTTTTCAGGGGAAGCGTACGATCAGCAGTGGACATATTATGCTGTAATGATGATGATCATGAAATAAACAAATCGAACTGGTTACCTATTCGGTGTTTACGTCTCTATGCAGGAAGCTATCGGGAATGTTGCTCGTTTGCTCTGTCCGTGTTGTTATTTGTTCTTTTTGAAGATATAAACTTACACATTAAGTTAAGGAGGAAAACCTTTCGAAAAATAATAAAATAAATATTCACCAAATCACATAGTCTTATAAAGCAAGAGCATGTAGATATTATGCACTATAGGTACTTAGCAGCAGAAAATATACTTAATCTGTTAGTTTATTGTACATACACAATATACCCGGACCTTTATAAAAAAAACTCTTTCAATGTACACTACACGGTCGTCAAAATAACGAAATTACGGATGGATTGTAGCAAAGATAAATATATATTATAAGTAATATTCGCATACAATCAGCACATCCGATTTAGATCCCGTGGGAGGACAGGCTTATTGGAAATTCCTAAACTCCATTTGGAGGAATAGCGGAACGCGTTGCAAACTTTAATGATTTCGCCATAATGGACCTTAATCTTAAATGTATGAGTATTTCTGTCAGAATTGTCAGCTATTTTGTATTTGGTGGCAGCACGTTTTATCACATTTGGTCAATGATATTCTGTATATATAGATGTATATACGTCATTTGTGCCTCAAAAACGAACCGCCGAAGGGAGTACAGTTTGTACTCTTTTGTTTGGGTCAATGTGTTCGAAATTTGAAATATGTGTATGTGTGCTGTCACTGTATTCGGAACACTTTTTTCGATTGTTTTGTGAGTATATCACGAATCCATACTTTTTTACATTATTGCATTTGGTGTTTTTGTAAAAAAAGATAAGCTTGAATACGTTTTATTGGTTTTGTACTTTCATAAACTACTATATTTCATATAATACATTACTATCTTTAACAACACTTTACATATAAGTGTTTATTACTAGACTGGTACAAAAAAAAATGTTATATATGGGCGTTTTATTGACAAAGGCACCTATAGTTTATTTATTAGTTTCACTACCCAAAGCCTCAACTACGTTATTACCTACATGTAGGTACGTAAAACTAACATTATCAAAGTTATTTTTACAAGTGCTCTAGCTAATTAGGTCGAATTAATCTATTTCCTTTCCTTTTGAACAAAACTAAAGATCTCGATTTCATTTTCACACAGTCGTCTGTACCGATAATCTCGACGAACCTTACCAAGTCCTGATAGTCTATTTAGGCGGTAATCAAGAAGAAAGGTTAGCCCGAGGGTTTCTTAAGCCGACCGCAATCGAGTTTGGCTGCACCGTGCCGGGGTAATCGAGATTAGGTAAATTGTGAGGCCAGCGGCGACGATCCACTTACAAACTCGTTACGGGTTGAGTGAGTGGGAAACAAATGAGAGGAAATAATTCCGTGTGATATGGGATGAGGATGGTTGGGGTCGTACCATTCAGCTGTGGAACTATCGGTGGCTTCCTTGGAGTAAGTACTTGTGGGGATTTAATAATAGGAAAGCAAATAGGTTTTACCTATAGTAACGTTCAAAGTAATTACGACTCCGGATCACCTTACCAAAATAAAATGGCTGTTTTTCAGATTTGTATTCACTTCGAAAAGTCTCCGTCTACTAAGACGCGTAACAAAAAATAAAGTCTCAGTTTGTATACATGGATGGATACCTCCTTTCCTTCTTAAAGATACGTCTCAATTTAATACGATTGAGTGTATCGTATATTTCGCTAACAAATCACAGTTAAAAGGATGCAAGACCGTAAAGAAATCGCGAGGGAATCAGATGGATGGTGCGTTTAATATGGCGTCGCATTACAGGGCGGAAGGACAGCGTGTAAATTTAACGGGAATCGACAGGAGATATACTGCTAGAAATAGTGTTGTAACTACTGAGATATCGATTACTAGTATATTCATTTTTAATTTGTTTAAAATTTATATGTGGCAATATTGCAATAATTATAATGGTTATAACATAAAAGGTTTTGTACGTCAATCAATCGTGCCATAAGGAGTACATCCCCCAAATATGATGCAAATATATTTGTCATGGCGTCCAGCCTCCTTCGCCACGACCCGCCCGCGTGGACGACTAAGGCCTATACACTCTATACGGGAATGAGCTGATGGTGATAATTTAAACACTTTTCAGTCGATCGAATATATATTACAATAAAAATAATAAATCAATTTTGATTGAACGAATATATTTCAATTAAAAATAGGGGTGTGATGGAGAAAAGCACAGGCGCTTTGGGCCGGGTGGCGCACACGCACGAAGAAAGTAAATAGTACGAGCTATACTCGCTCAATGCAATGTGATATTTCATTAGTTTACCATTTATTTTGTAAAACTTTTCTGAAAAATCTTTATGATATTATGTCCCCATTAAACATTCCATAATATGAGAAGAATAAAAGGTCGAATGGATGCTAATGATTCAAAATTCAACTGTATATGTAAAGTGTTTATACGTTAAGAAAAATATCACAATATTTTCAGTATCAACTATCAATTGAATCTCCTAATTCAAATTAACTATGTTATCAACTTATTGGTATTTCAAAGTACTTATATAGGTACTCATACGTTTCATGTCTTATTTGAACGGGACGATCAGTTCGCTCACTTGGTAATAAGTGATTCGCCTGACCGGAAATCGATAACATTACAGTCATTATTCTCCGTCCATACTGCCCTAAGCCCGTCACCCCAGACAGATGTTAGGTCTTTTATACCCTGTAATTTTATTTGCTAAAATACTTCAAGCTCATTTACTCGATACAAAAAATAAAAGTACCTGTAGACATCACTAGCTGGTCTCGACGAGTATATTGAAATCTCCAAGTCCGGGCGAGGGCTCTCGAAGCGTCCCGTCATCCGCAGCCTCCTTCGATCCTATCTAGCATCTAATATACAGCCTTTACTATATATATTATAGTAGTAAACGAGTTTAAAGTTCTCACTATCGCCTCAATTGATACCTATAGACATGTTATAAACATATTTTTTAAAGTAAAAAATATTTTTGTAATGCAGGATTTTTTTATGTAGTAATGGGGCAAGCTGCCCATCTAAGGATAGCTCATATTTTGTATGATGTAAATACTGGGTTTCTTGCTGTTTTCTGCTGAGTACCAGATGGAACCAGTGTTGGATTAGATTCACATAGTACATACACGTAGTGGTTATTTATGGACTTAAACTACTTCAATAAATATTTTTTGTTACATTATATGTTGATTCGATAACAACTGCCATAGCTACGCGGTATCTATACCTAACGTAAATTCCATCCTGGAACGTAAGCAACGAAACGCAATATTTTATAAAATAACTAACATCGTCATTGCTCACTATCATCATTTGACCTAATATTTAATGGTTTCAGTATATTTTATGAAAATATTACTAATACACAAAAGTGTTCAATGAAACAACATATAAAATCAGCTGTGCTTTTATAAAAATATGGTTTGGTATTTTATTAAGAATGGTGGAAAGTGCTCAATCCTAAAAAATCAGAAGTAGCTTATGTCTCTTTAAACCTTCAATCAGACAGGGATTTAGGTATATAGCAACAATAACGAATTATCATACTTTTACTTGTTTTAAGTAAAACATACGTTTGTTCGGTTTGTGGCTTGTACCCGTCAATTTACCTTAGGTGTAATATTTGACATCTCAACTATCGCACAACCAAGAAATGTACAAAATATTTTTCTCAAGTATTTTTACATCTCTTTAGAGTTTTTGTAAAGTGAAATAATATGATAACCCTTGTTACAAGTTAGTAGCCTTGCTTCACCATGAGTACATTGTACAATATAGTCTTACTCGTAGCAAATATGCTACGCAGTCTTAACTCGCACGTCGTGTACTCTCGTAGCAAGCAACTCGTAGCTACGTAAAGTTAGCAAACCGTAGCAAACAAATGCATAGTTTATACATTCAAATAGTTATATTATTTTGACATTTTATATAGGTTCGACATTTTTACAAAAATTAAGTACTAACACAAAGAATTTTGTAATATGTAATTAATATTGTTTGAAACTTAATATGTAATCATGATTTAATCGTCTATTCAATAAAATACTTCATGTCATACTTACAAACTGTAAAATATTTCAAAAATAAATGAATTAATTGTATTAATGACACGATTATGCATGTGGAACCATTTAAATTGTAATAGATGCTAATGCAGTGTTGTTTGTTGTGAGAAAAAATAAAGATTATTATTATTTGTAGTCTCTGTTAGGAGTTCACGTTTCATAGACCGGTCCTTTGAAGCTTGCGTGGGGACATTGGTCCAACACGTAGAGGCTTTGTGAGACAGAATAATGAGTTGTGATGTGTACACCGAGCGGCCGCTCGCTCTGCCTGCACTATGGAAGTACACACAGAGCGAGCACCCGCTTGGTGCAAGGACTATTGCAAATATGGAAAGAAAAAATATTAATTAGGGCTATGGATAGGGTAATTCTGGTCTAGTTTCTGGGCTATTGATTGAACAGCGGGGCGCCTGCCAAATCAAATGTCTCAATCTTTGAAAATTAAAGGCAGACGGTGACTTGCCCCCGCTAGATGGGCATCCACTATGCGGCGTAATGCTACGCAACACCGGCGCAGGCGGCTAGGGGTGTCGAGAGTGTACACCCTTTCTGCGCAGACAAACTGCACCAACTCGCGACTTATGCATCTTTCACTTCCACCCCTCAAGCAGTAGCTCTTGCAACCCCCTCTCCATGAAAGCAGCCAGAGGTGAGGAGTCCCGACCTTGGGTGGCCACTCCGGGAGCCGGAGACGGTCAGTGTGCACTCTCGGGGCCGTCGGTCCGTGGTGTCGCTACGCACCAACAGCTCGCCACAAGCTGCCCTGCGGTGACTGACTGCGCTGGTGAAACTCACCAGCGGGCGAGGGTCGGTCGTATGTCCC
>PQWD01008394.1:0-89017 GCA_019425675.1 Leucinodes orbonalis | reverse complement strand
AATAAAATGTAACGATCGACTAATCGATCAATAGGAAGATATGGGTAAGCGAGCGTTTTACAAAAAAAAAATTAAAAGTTTATGAATTTTGATAAATATGGCATTAATATGTTTCAAGAAAAAAATTATTTAAATAAACTATCTACTCGGCAATTGCCTAAAATGGCATACTGACGTCAACGCCGATCTAATTGACATCTGATTGCCTCTTGCTGATTGCTTTTAATAAAAATCGCAAAAGCAACTGTATTAATAACATGAAATAATATGTTTTAATATTATTTTTTTATTTTATAAAATATCTGTTACAACTATATTAAGCGTAATTGTTTTGGCGAGTTAACGATATGTTGTCTTCAAATAAACACTCTTAAACTAAGCGCGCTCAAGTCAAGAACATAGCCTTAGCGAATCGCGGGTAATTAGTGCGGGGTGCTCAAGACGCTTCATTATACGCATCATTTTCACCTAGAGAGGAACAAAACTTTGTTTACTTTGATCAAGTGCAAACTAATGAGTTCGTTTAGTGATTGACTGAACTACTGAGACGCTTGGAAATTAAACAGGTAACTAAACCGAGAAACTTAACAAACCAAAAGGCTAAGTTTGCAAGTTTATGAAACTGTAGAGTACCTACCTAATAAGATACTCAAATAAAATACACAATATATTTTAGTGATCACAATTTATTGATTTTGATTATCATAGAAGGGATTATAATTTAAGGGAGTGGTGTCCTCGGTTAAATTTGGAACTCAATATCTATACTAGATTTATTTAGTATTATGCTGTTCAGAAGTTAAAATTGTAAGCTAAAATAGATTAATTGGATTTTGACTTTTTTCTTTGGTATTAAGTAGGTAGTGCTGTAATATTATTGCTTACTAACTGACTCTGGGGAACTTAGTTCCAATTTTCGTCCTATGGCGTGGTGGTCTGAAGACTTGCGGAAGGTTAGATGCGGGCTGCTCAGGATCGGAATGGTTGGCGCTCTATGGGGGAGGCCTATATTCAGCAGCGGATGAATGTTGGCTGATTGATTTATATTATGTTTGTCACGCACGGCCTACAGGAACGGGATATTAATCTGAGCATCCTCCCCACCAATTTTCAGACAAATCGGTTGAGCTGTTCCCGAGTTATAAAAAGTAAGACTAACACTATCTTCTTTTTTTATTTGTTTACGTATAGATGTTGTCCACGTCCATCCAATGTAAAATGGTAACCGCTGATGTCAGCAAAGCCTAAGAAAAAGCTCACTCAATCTCTCACTTTTACATAGTGCGTCAGGTATCCCGGTTCTCCGCTTAATAAGGCTCAGGTGCTGATTCCAAATATCGTGTCAATAAGGACATGTCAAAACTATTAGAGAACACCCAGCCGGAAATTTGTTCCACAACTTACATATGATTATAATGATCGCTTGAAACGAACCTTTAACAATTTTTATGTAAGGTTGGCAAATTAAGGTTTTTGTCAGCGATGCACTCGTTGGGCGTCTGCGCCGCGTCTCCGCCCGCCGGATCCGGAATTTGTAATTTCCGTTCGTTGCCAGGCACGTACTCAGAGCTCCCAGCGAGAAAATAGGGGTCTATTGGATTTTATTCTACGAAGAAATCAAATCAAATAGATTAAGTGAGGCCACGCTTTGGCACGAATGGACCGCTTCGACCATAGTAATAGTACGGCCACACAGAATTAGTCGTAGGTCGTTATCGAATTTTTCGGGAACGAGACGTAACCGTTTTTCGCGGAAGAAAACGGTTCGTCAGAACGTTTTAGTTATAACTGGTTTCATTGTTGCATGGACGATGCTGTTTCGCGGACTAGATAGTTTACTGTAACTGTTTTATTCGTTGCCCGGACGAGGTCGTTTCGCGATGTAATATAGGTCGCGGACGTAAATATAGATCACGACGTAAATATAATTTGCGACAAGGACTATTTAGAAAAGTTTCTGAAAACGGTTCTATCGTCGCGGAAAGTAATACGGTTATATAACTAGTTTCTCCTTGGACGACCAAGTCTACATAGAATACCTGCGTAGAATACCTACTTACAACATTGTTACGTTTAGATTACTTTACGAAATTATGCGCACAAATATTGAATTAAACCAAAAACTCAACACTGGCAACAGCAAAAAACTATACTCTATATTCACAATACTCATTTTAAAATCCTTGTGATTATAGTTACCGAAGAATCAAAAACCCTTATAACTTTTGCTTCTAAAATGGTCATCACAGAAATCATCATCATGCACATCAGCATGGCTTTTAAATAGTAAAAAGTAACATCAAAATATGTTTATATCTGAGTATTTGTTTTGCATTATAGGTATTTACAACACTCAAGGGACGTGAGAATTTGATTACTTTTTGGACATCGCAGCACAGTTCCCGCTTTGTGTTTTTGTTCTAATTTTGTGATTTAGTGGTGATGTATCGCACTGTCAGTTTCAAAATACATAGTCTATAAATTCAATCAGGCACAAAATCAAAATTAAAATTGAAAAAAGGCTTCAATGGTTGCGGCCATTTTAAAAGCGCTTGGATTACCCAACATAGTTCTGTTTTAGATACGAGTATAGTTATGCTGTGCGGGGAGACCTGTAATTTGCAGTGAGTTGAGGATGTTAATTATACTCGTGCAGACATTGTATTGTAGTAATTAATACCAACGCCAAAATTTGTTAGGACCCCCCAGAGAACATCACTGGAATTCGTTCTGCTATTTCTGCAATTCCGCGTTCCTGTCTTCTAATGATTAACCTTTAATCTAGGCAAACAGTTAATATTCCCCTTTCGCCTAGGTTTATTTACTATAAGTTTACTCGGGTTAGGTCGTAATTTTTTACCGTCTGTAAAGGGTTTTCAATTCAAGAGCTTAATATATTTTTCGTCACGTATTTAACCTGAACGTAATTCATTTTTAAGGTATGTAAGATGGGTAATTAAATTTTACGGTTTCGATTTTCAACAGGTTATTTAATTCAAGACTGTACACACATTTATTGATCTATTTAAAAAGAAAAAAAAAATTTTTTTCCATAAAATGTTCTATTTATCATTACAAGTGCTCGTTAACAAAAAAAGGTATATTGTCGGGCAAAAAAGCTAGGCCTTTTGCTGGGGTATTGTAGTCTAAGGGACCCTGAATCAATGAAGCATGTTTATTTACAAACTAGCAACTCAGCCGGCTTTGCTTGGGTTAAAGCGATTTTATTCCTGTTAATGCTTTTCCAATTATCTTATCCTTCTTAGAAGAGATTTCATTATCATTCGAAATCTTCAATTTGATTCTTTACTAAAAATTACTGCGTTCAAGTGTTCAACCAACCAAACAAACCTTACAGCTTAAAAAATGCATTGATGTATATATATATATATCTGTGATTGTATATTTAAGAGAATGCTGACAGTATAATTTGTCAAGCTCGCCTCTCTACACGATATGAGAAGAATTCCCTAACCGTTATCCACACATTTTCCTGGCGCTCTGTGAACAAAAACCCCTTTCTGAATAAAAGGTGCAGAGGTCGCGAATCCTTTTTTTGTGTCAAAGGGACTGTATATGAAATTCATTTACATTATATTCTCTCTTATGTAGATCGGAAGGAAAGTGTTGAAAAACTTCAGTTTTAGTACGTAATGGTATTTAGTTATTTTACATATTGTGGAAACCTATCTAAGCCATGAATAAAGTTTTGATTAAAGTAGAACTTAAATAAAAAATAAATAGGTAACAAATGTTGATGACAGTGTTGTCACCTGAGTTTTAGAAAATTTGAGAAGTTAAAAAGGGCTAGATGGGGCTAAATTGAGCATCGAAGAATTTTCTGTTCTAAAAATGCTGAAATAATCATGTCATGAAGCAGTTTTTTTAGAGCGTCTAAGAAAAACGTCATTATGACCAATGAAATAGCAAAAAAGTACTTGTTAGCATGTCGAAAACTTTATAATTTGGTAATATTTTCAAGACAGTGAAAAAGAGCTAGATTGCCCTTTTCAGGCTACATCGTTAAAAAAGGAGTTTACCTATGCTAAAAAGTGCTTGATCTAGCTACAAAAGGGCTAAGGTGGCAACACTGGTTGATGCTGTAGTTTGGTTACTTATCACTGGACATAGTAAAATATACTTTGTGCGACTTTGCTCAGGTTGGTTAGAACATTGCTGGCCGAATTATATATGAATTTCCGGAAAGATAGACGGTTCCGTGCTGACGGCACATTGAGCCGTCGGCCTCGATAACAATCTTCAGATTGTAGTCTTTAATACCAAGCAAACTGAATCGGGTCCGCGCGGTGGTTTACAGCTTCTGCTGCCTAAGAATCAGCTGTGCAAAAAGGCCTGTTCGATATTTATATTTATTTATTTGATTTATTATTACCATATAAAAATTGTTACAATATTAAGGTTTGTAGTGAGGGGATTTTGAAAATAACTCAATTAAAAATTAAACTAAAATAATATTACTTTATATTAAAACTAGGTTAACGTTAAATTGAAAGGAAAAAATATATAAATATGTTGGTTGTTAACATTGGTTTCTCCACGCAAAATTAATAGTACGAGTATAATAACATTGTTTGTATTTGTGAGCGCTTCTCTTCATAGTGTGTATTATTTTGATAAACTACGAGTATTCAGTAAAACCCTTCAGACATTGTGAAAGATCATAAAAGCTCTTTATTATGCATTGTGCAGTTTGGGCTCAAATTCAGGGCACCTAATCTCGTGTAGCTAAAGATTATAAATCATCAAATAGGTCGTCAGTGTCGGCAAATAAGCAATATGGTCAGATTCTGTAGTCAATTGGAAATAAAGTGCTAAGGTTCTAGAAAATCTAACTTTATTTTAATTGCATTCGAAGCCTGATACGGCTTTTCAAACTTTTTTTTATCTAGCTGGTACGTTTTAATAAGTTCATTTCTTATATTAAAACCTTTAAGGGCAGCTTGAGCATTTTCAATATCCGGAGTTAATATTTTTAACTAATTCGTTTTTGTGACGCGTTGGGTTATAGCAATCAATAAAGTTATTTACTATATTGTGAATTAATAAAAAAATATATTTCAAACATATTTAAGGTTTTGATTAGCGATTAGAACAAAACTTCAATAACGTTCTTTTGAGTCTTACGTCAACAAAAAATGTCTTTTGCTAAACATAGGCCTTCTGCAATAACTTTACCTGTCAATGGTAGAAAGTTGCCTCCATCTTGTGGTTGGTCGTCCTATCATGCTGTTTTTTGACATTTCAGTTTATTTATAGGGCTTGTTGAGTTACGGCCCAATCTCAGCATGCTATGCTGTACATATAAGAAGGTCTATCTCCTGCAGTGAGACGTAATAGGCTCGTTAATTGGTTAAGGCTATTTACCAGCACCTTTTTTAGACATCAGTGACTTGCGAATAATTTAATATTATTCCAAATATGTGTCATAGTCCCCACCGAGGTGCACGAGCCTACCCACGGCTAAGGATGTACGAGTATATGCATTAGTCGTCCACGCGGGCCCAGTGCGAATTGGTTGACTTCACGCACAAACTTTGAATCTCGTCTTAGGCGTGCGCAGGTTTCCTTACGATTATTTCCTTCACCGAGACCAAAGAGCGTCGGATAAACGAATGTCGGATAATTTCGAAAATTTTAAAACATACGTGATTGATACTTGAAGGGATTTGAACCTGAACCCTCCAGATCGGAAAGCAAGAGTCCACACCAATGAGCCACGGACGCTCCTGTGTCATAGTCACTATACTAAATTTCCATATGCCATATCTACCATCAATTGCATATTCAACGCTAGTACTAGATATGCAAATGGGTTAGTTATGAGGTGCCTCAAAGTTAGTAGACGGATCCACACAATAGTAGCCTGTCATCGTTTGAGCCACTAATTGCTTGCCAAAGGCAATTCTAGCTGATCTAGCTCTATTGATTTGATCTGGAACCTTTGTATGTACGTATATAATGGCTCAATGGCGTATCTGGTCGTAATTCTATCTTTCTGCGCTAAATGCTACAAGGTAATGAGATAAGATACCACAACCTGGTTATTTTAATTTAATCAGAAAGATTCAGAGACATACAGGACTTTCTCTGATTGTCTTCGTTAGTGTCCGTTCATACGTAAATTGCATGTTAAGAAATCTGGTATGAAATAAGTAAGACTTAAGTTTAGCAGTGACTGCGATACTAGCATAGTTGTAAGATTAGGCTTATTTGGCTAACTATTAACTTATTAATATCTTCACCTTATTGATTTTATATTCAACATGATATTACTAATATTTATAAATAGTAAAATATAACCTAATTAAACTGTGCGCAGCTCAAGCGACGCGCGGCCGCTGCACGGTCAGCATTACTTTATTTAAAAAAGAAGTTTTTTTTAAAGTAGTCTGTATTTCTCAATACTATATCCACTACCTGCCAATAAAAGTAACGTGAAAATTGGTCTATCTGTTTCAGAGGTTACCTGGAACAAACAGACGGACAGACATATGCCTCTATGTCTATGTCTATGCCTAAAATACAAAAAAAAAGATATTTTGGCATATGTACCGTGTGTAATATATTCATATACATAAAGAAAAAATGGTCATTTCAATATTACAATCACTCCAATTTTATTTATTGTAATAGATGTATTTACAAAAACAAGTATGTTTATCCGTTGTTCAGTACTCATAAAATACAAGCTTCTGCTTAATGCTTCTGCTGGCTATTTACAGAAAAAGGGGCGGTGTGAATGTTGGGGGATATTGATTTCTTTATATCATCATCATCATCATTATTTTTTTTTTCTATTTATTTGGGACAAAAAACAGTAACACAATAGCTTAAAATATAAATTATTACTTAAGAACAATATTCATTGTGAGACCCACATCATTGTCCACATAATTATATAATTATAATATGATTTAAAGCAAACGTTAAAGTTCGTATAAAAAGTATGAGTGTAATTACGGTTAATGGGGATGGCAAACCCCAGAAACAGAAAACAAAAACTACAAAAAACGGCCTTATAATAGAGAATGAAAATAAGAGCTAATTTCATTTTTAAACGTGCTTAATGTTGTGTTAAATATATCTATTTGATTAAATTTATCATTGATAATTTAAAAAGCCTATTGAAAGGTGACCGCTTGCCTGCATTCGTGCGGCATTTAGGGTACAAGGGTTACAGACTGCCTGCAGGAACGGACAGAGGATCTAGTTGGAACCGAGAATCTCAATCTATTAGTAAGTTCAATACAATCATACTTACTATTACAAACATTATGTAAGACAACTATATCCAACATTACTCGTCTATTTAAGTTTTAACATTTTATTTTTGCAAAAGTTATCATATTTCATGTAACCACGATAACACCTATAATTAACAAAACGCAAAAATTTTTTTACTGTATCAATGGCATCTATGTATTTATTATAAATTGGGTTCCAGACTGGAACAGCATATTCAAGCTGACTTCTAATTAGAGATTTATATAAGTATAACAAAGTGGGGGGACTTAAAATCTGCACTAGCACGAACTACAAACCAAACATTTGAAATGCCTTTGCTATAATACCGTCTATATGAGTATCCAGATGTAATTTAGAATCTAGCAGCACTCCTAAATCTCTAATGCGTTCCACTTTTTCCAAAATTATATTACCTAAATTGTACGAGAAATTGCTGATTAACTTTTTCTTTGTAAAAACAATAAGCTTGCATTTATTAATACTGAGATCTAGTTTATTTGTAAAGCAGTAGTTTGCAAATCTATCAAGGTCCTCTTGGAACTTTATGTGATCAGAGTAATTATGATGAAAAATAAAGAAAAAAATTAAAATATAAATTATGGTTATAAAATATGTGTTTAATATTATCTCAAGAAAATTCACAACTTATATTGACAACAGTATGGGCTTTCCTGATATATTATTCCGGTAACAAATTTTTGTTAAAATGGTTTTTTTATGAAAATGAAAAATGTTTGTGGATATTGATTTCTTTATATTTATTTGGTGTTTATTACCACTAGTTGCTTAAATTGAGGAAAAAATTGGGGATGGCGTTAGTAGATTATTATAATGTCATCAACGGTTTTTATTTATGTGATAGGGGCAAACGAGTTGACAGATCACCTGATAGAAAGTGAATACTGCCGCCCATGGACATTTGCAACACCAATGGAGTTATAAGATGCGTTGCCGGCCTTTTAAACATGAGTACGCTTTTTTCTTGAAGGTCTGCAGGTCGTATCTGTCCGGAAATATCGCATTTGCCAACTCATTCCACAATTTTGTGGTCCGGGGCAGATAGTTTCTGTTTAAAGGCAAAATAGTGCTCTGCCAACTGTCAAGGTAGTGGGGGTGGTAGAGTTGTCGCGTAGATCTAAGACGGAAAGAGACGGCGAGGATCAGTCCAAACAGTTCCTCTGAGCACTCCCCATAGTATATGCGATAGAGACTGCACGCTCTTAGAAAAGACTAGAAGAGAGTAAAAGCTAGCTACAGGGCTTCCTCTTATTAGGCAATAAGAAGCCCTGTAGCTAACTGTTGTTCATTTCAAATATGTACATCNAGTCCACTGCTGGACATAGGTCTCCCCCATTTCGCGCCAGATCCCGGTCTCCGCTTTCCTCATCCAGCCTCACCAGCGACTTTCGCAGTCGTCGGTCCATCGGGCCGGAGGGCTCTACGTACGCTTGCCGAGACGCGGTCTCCACTCCAGAATCGTCTGCTCCAACGGCCATCGGTTTGCGACATCATTCGTTCTTTATTTTTTGGTGTTATTACACTAGTTGCTTAAATTGAGGAAAAAATTGGGGGATGGCGTTAGAAGATTATTATGTCATCAACGGTTTTTATTTATGTGATAGGGGCAAACGAGTTGACAGATCACCTGATAGAAAGTGAATACTGCCGCCCATGGACATTTGCAACACCAATGGAGTTATAAGATGCGTTGCCGGCCTAATAATGAGTAGTTTTTTCTTGAAGGTCTGCAGGTCGTATCTGTCCGGAAATATCGCATTTGCCAATCATTCCACAATTTTGTGGTCCGGGGAGATAGTTTCTGTTTAAACGCAAAATAGTGCTCTGCAACTGTCAAGGTAGTGGGGGTGGGAGTTGTCGCGTAGATTAAGACGGAAGAGACGGCGAGGATCAGTCCAAACAGTTCTCTGAGCACTCCCCATAGTATATGCGATAGAGACTGCACGGTCTTGGAAAAGACTAGAAGAGAGTAAAAGCTAGCTACAGGGCTTCCTCTTATTAGGGAATAAGAAGAAGCCCTGTAGCTAACTGTTGTTCATTTCAAATATGTACATCGTATGTTAGTACATTGACCCTGATTATTGTAATTGTCTCTGAAAAATGTTTTCTTACAAAAATAATGTTTGTATTAATATTTTATAGAATTATATATAATATTTATATATGTATTTTATATTTCAATATATTTTTTATGTTTATTTATATTTTATATATGTATATATTAATGTTGAAATATAATATGTATTTATAAGTTGAATTAAGCTTTTCTTACTTTGCACTGTCTTGCCCTTTCATGTTGTTAATTTTCTATGTTTGTGAGGTTGTTGGAAGAGATCGCTCCAAGCGATAAGGCCGCCTGAATTGCATTATTTTCCTTCATTTGTTGTTAAATATGTATCATTTTTTGGTGTGCAATAAAGAATCATATCTATCTTGATAGAAAGCAATGCTATTAGCCAGATTGCCCGCCTTTCCACTTAAATATTATAGCACCAATAGGGCAATTTAGAGTACGCTTTATTGTGGATATTGCTTCGGTCATGTTTATACATGTAATTTGTGGCAGAAAAGTCAATGAACTTGTTTGGTAAGATTCTGAAGTGGTTATAAAATATGTGTTTAATATTATCTCAAGAAAATTCACAACTTATATTGACAACAGTATGGGCTTTCCTGATATTATTCCGGTGACCAATTTTGGTTAAAATGGTTTTTATGAAAATAAAAAAGTTATCATTTTTAAGTATGGTTCAGTTTCTACCCGAAGAAGTTTTAAAAGAGTATTATTTACCCGAACAAAAGCGATACGGTTTAAATTAGAAGATTGTTTTGATGATTTACTTATTAGCAATCATTTTCTAGTTTTATTAGGCTAAACACAGCTTATACAGTCAAGGATAACCAACCGTGTCTTAATTTCCGTGACATTGTTACGTCAATTTACCAACAAAAGGCTGCATTTTAACTCAATTTGCTATGTACCAGCACAAAGACGCCAGACACCACGTCTCACGTTCACAACACAATTTCCACGGAGAAAAGCGAACAATTTTCGCTCCAGTTCTAATCAATGGAAAGTGTTCCGCTGGGAAGTAATTGGCATCAACGTCCAGGCGATCTCCGAATGTGTTGCTACTAAATGTTTAAGGCGGCAAGCTTTTGTGGAAAATCCGTCGACTGCCGAAATGGCCGCCTACACAAATCTAATTACAGACTATAGTGAGTTTTGTTCAAGGCGGAGCCTCTAATCTTGTGAACAGAAAACACAATTCTGGATAATCTGGATGCTTTGTTTACTGACCGGTATAAAACCGTGTTTGGAAGTTACGAAGGGTTAATATTATAGCAAAAAAATATCATCATCATCATCTCAGCTACATACGTTCCCAACGAGGGGCTCGTGCTGGGAACCGTAAAGGCTATATGTTGCACACTAAAAGTGTGCCAGGACAAAGGCTGGGAAAAGTATGTTTTTATATTTTGTTTTTCTTTTTTACTTGTGTTGTATTTATCTTTTGTTGACATTGAACGACAATTTCACACAGAAACACCTACTTGCTTCACAGATATGATTTAGGTACGTGTGTAAAATAAAACACATTTTCCTTCAACATTTATAGGCTCAAGCGGTTATTCCATATTGAGCAAAATTGGGTCCGAAATACACGCTTTACTCCCAAAAAACCGGCATTGATAGGCTTCGTTTTTCTTTTTGTGCCATATGATGGAGCTGATGCGAATATGAAGGGACAAACGGCACGTCGAATCCGTTTACTGTTCAATCTTGTATCCGGCAAGTCATCACGAAATTCGAGATCACATTGAAAGCGAGAAGTTGTTACGCGAATAATATGACAGAGACTGCAGGCAGTATGCATTTGTACCATCAATGGTATAAATGGCACTAATGTATCCCAATTGTATTTTGTCTTCTGGACCACCGCAGTTCCATTTATTTATACCATTGGACAGTGCCATTAAACAGTACTATTGGTGGTACAAATGACACTTATTTATCACATTTAGTACTACGATTGTTTCCCAACAATGTATTATTTCGATAACTAACAAACTGTTATGAGTAGCACAATTATCACTCGTGTCTTTTCAACCTATTGCAGCCCACTCACAGGTCTTCCCCATTCTGCGCCAGATATCTGTCTTTCGGTTTTCTAATCCAGCCTATATCAGGGACCTTCAATATCTCTTACATTAGGTATGCTAAAATGATTTCGAAGCATCACTAGGGGACCATTTATAACCAAAAGGTTCTGTTTCGAATAACAACAACATATGAATTTAACGAACTGATAAAAAAGCTGCCCACCGAAATCTACTAAACGGAGACCTCCGATATAATTATTGGTCTTTTGTAAAATTTTTTTTCATAATTGAACAGATTTTGTTTATTTTCGGAACTGCAACCTCTTGGTATGGTCACTACTACGAGTACTATCTTACTACTTTATTAGAATAAGTCTAGGTACTTAAAACATCTAGGAGAATTAAGTACTAATGTAATAGATAATTGAGAATTAAAAAAAATAAAAATCAAGTTTATTTTCTCATCATAAACACAAAAATTAAGGAAAACGAAAGTGTATCGCAACTGATGCCTGTGATATGTATTTAAATACTTATTAACTTACTTACTTACTATTTATATTTTATCGTCCATTTCAACGATTTTGTTGCCGTCAATTGTACTATTAATGTCGTAATCCTTAGATTTATAAGTTTTAATACATTTTGATGGAACAGAATATTAGATAATTTTAAATAAAACAACTCGTAGTAACAGCAATAAGGTCAGAGGTCTTAAAACATTCAGGCCCAAGCGAAATTAAGTCAATATATCTAACTTGATACGTATTGTAAAACGGCCCAGCCCGTGGTATGGGACCTTTTTGGACAAGATATATTGCAGTTGGGAGAGGTCGGGAGCCAACATACGAACACTACTTTGTTACAACCTAAATAAAACGTTGACCTATGCAATTTTAAAAGGAACAGACCTTGAAGGGGAAAAATACTTGTGTTTCTAACTCGCGGAGACTACATTTTTCATGGTCACATGCTAAGAATATAAGATATTCTTAATAAGTTAATAAATATTCACTGATGTTCTCTCAGCGCCATCTAATCCCAAACTAAGCATTAGCCTATGGTATGGATATTATACAACTGATAAGTATACTTATATACTTTGCATATTATACATAGAAAACACCCAGACCAAACAGACATGTTCATGCACACAAATGTGTGTACTGCCAGGGGATCAAACCCGGAGCCCTTGGTGTAATAGCCGACGTCTCAAATGTTCTCACCAAATGGGTCATCATTGCATTCGTGTTCTAGTGGTCCGAACGTTGAGGTTTGGTGGCTGAGTGATCCGGAAGCCGGAGGACATTGAAATAATATATTTTACTAAATATCATTGGGATTTTTTTGTTGATTCAACCTCATCATCACCTACAGCTCAATGTACGTCCCCAACAAGGGGCACGAGCCTACCCGTATAGGGTGTAGCCTTAGTCGTCCACGCGGGCCCTGTCGGCCCTGCGGATTAGTCGACTTGACGCACAATCTTTGAATTCCTTCGTTGTCGTGCGCAGGTTTCCTTATGATGTTTTCCTTCTCAGTAAGAGCTACGGTTAAACGTACGTATAGTTTGAAAATTCGAAAACAAACGAGTGTGTCTTTTCGAGAATAGAAGATTTAACAGTTATTTAAGGTTTATTTGGAAATCGACAATTAACGATATAACTATTCTGGATATGAATATATTTATTTCACAAGGTCGGTCATCTGAAGCTCGATTGACACATCATTATCTTGAGTTGACATTGCCTAGAAAAACACGTTCATTCATCGGTTTCGGCTACTACTGCGGTTGTCGTGAACATCAACTAAACCATGGGTTGTGATCCAATGCCCTATAGCTCCCCCCATAGGATTCGAACCCGAAAACTCGGGTATAGATACATTTAATCAATGAAAACAGTAATTTTGTATAGCATGGTCCCTATCGCAGAGCAAAATAATCGGTATCGTCATTGCAGCATTGTTAATCTCTTCCAAGCTCTAGACTAAAACAAAGCCAGTGAGAGAGGTTCCCCACAGCGTAATTCACTTTTAAACTTTAGTATGGACACGTAACCGCTTTATAACACTACCGAGCACGTAAGAAACTAGAACCAATGAAAAACGACGTCTGCACTTCAACATTTCAAGTAGAGAGAGTACGGTAAGTTTTCATCCGTTGGCTACATCTGTGGAGTCTCTGCTATATTCGTTTATAAAGGAAAAATAGTAGGGAAAATTCATTTTCACGAGCAATGGTACCTTATGAATATGCAGTCAGGGGACATTGCCACTGAGATGCATTCCGTGATGCAATGAGTGCATACTTACTCGTTTATTTATTTAATACTGTTATTTTTTTGCCTTTTTTAAAATTCTTTGAACATTTTAAATTACTAGTTTTACATTTTAGTGCTTAGCGAAGGTTTACGTTCACTGAAAAAGCTCCGTTTCTTCGTTCTGTACGAGAAGTTGTCGTTGGCGTCGGTGGCCCAATGGTGTAGTTTTGCCTTTCGATCAGGAGGGCGCAGGTTCAAATCCCGCCACGTACAAATGTGTTTTCGAAATTAAGAAATTATATGTACGTTACCTGCTCTTACGGTGAAGGAGAACCGCGCCTACAAAGAGCTTCAAAGGTTGTGCGTAAAGTCGGCCGGTCTGCACTGGGCTCGCGTGGACGACTAAGGCCGATACACCCTTTACGGGTCCCCTCGGTGGGACGTTGAATGAGCTGATGATGATAAAGTTATTCTTATGAGATTGGTTATTGAAAAGATAGCATATTTTAAATTTATATTTCACAATATTTAATCGATTGATGACCTTGTAAATTAAATAGCTACGAGTATAGCAATAGCCAGTCCACTAGATAGCTAACCGATAAATATTATTTCGATGACCCTTCGTGATCATTGGAATTAATTAACTTCTTTGAAAGGTATTATCATTAAACCTTGGAAGGTAATTGAAACCGTTGGTCTAGCCTCCTATATAAGAGGAAGCAGCAGTGGGACCTGTAAACATTTATCATTGCCGCATTGGGTTTCGAACTGATCTCCTCATAACCAAGCTGTAATGAGGAGATCGGGTGCTACAAGAAAACATTTACCCTTCGTGTACAAACAACGCACGGTGCTAAGAGTATATCGTTGAGGACCATTAATTTTTACCTAAAACAGGAATCTCTACAGACATTACAATTTAAACGTCGGAAAAACGTTCCATAATTATTCACTCGCTGTAATTAATTTCAGTCATAAATTTTGTGGGGGACATATTTTTTCATCTACTTAATTTATTGCTTCTTTCTTATTGGGTACAATGTTTCTGAGGTTAGATGTACGCCTACGAACATGATATTAAAGGCTTTTATTTTAATAATTCAACTTTTTCAAAAGGGTAATTGCTACAATATCTTTACGTTATTGTTACTTGAGCTACATTGTTATTGAAACCGACCTTTAATTTGAAAAAGTAAAGTTAAACTTGATACTATTTATTAATTCAGTAACGAGACAGACGAACAGTTTCTTACCTTTAGAAGGGTTGGTGACCTTATTAATAAATAAAAGAAATGAAATCAAGACAAAGTAGTGCCAAGTCTAAGGTTCCTTACTGCGATTACTTTATTATTATGGTTGATGTTGTGTGACTTGGCCGTTGAAGAGTATACAAGGATACAAAACCAGGTGCTCCATGACACTATTGCACTATTCTGTTGCCAGAACCGCTACCCATTGACTATATAAATTTGCCACTTGGAAAACGTTGATTCAATAACCCGTCGATTGTAGGCTTAACTTAATGTATAAAGAATGTTTAACGGCCAAGTCACACAACATTAACCATAATAATAAAGTAATCGCAGTAAGGAACCTTAGACTTGGCACTATTTTGTCTTGATTTCATTACTTTTTAGAGATAATCAAGCACTCCATCGAGACTTGGCTAGATTTTTTACAGAATGTTTTTGGTGGGATTTCACTTCTTTTTGTAGTAACTTGAAAGGAATATTGGACGACCCATTGGGTGTAATGGTTGAGACGTCGGCTACTACACCAAGGGTTCCGGGTTCGATCCCCGGGCAGTACCTACAAATATTTGTGTGCATGAAAATGTCTGTTTGTATTGGTCTAGCACGCTCGACTTGGCGGGGGCACTACCGTGCCCCCGATTTTTGACATTGGATGAAGCGGCACACCATGTTGAATATATATTGTTTAAAGGCGGTATGTCGATCTCTTATAGTTTGGCTGGGCTCTTTTGTTATCTAAGCAGGGTCACCAGGTGCTCCAGATCTTCGATTATCCAAGTTTTTATAGTTTTTCTTTATGTAGCCATTAAACCCTAACTCTGTACCAAATTTCAGCTCTCTGAGTTAGTGGGAAGTACTAGTTCTATTTTGATGATCATGAGTTAGTGAGTGAGTGTCTATCTGTCGAAAATGCGAAACTTTGCTTTCGCTTAACGTCGGTACTAAATGACCTAAAATGTCGGTATTATCCAAAGGTTCTCAAATTGGGGCCTGAAAATGCGGTGAAATGGATCCTGTAAAGGATGGTACGGCAGTATTTGCTTCGCGCTCGACTTGGCAGGGGGCACCGCCGTGCCCCCAGATATACACAATAGATGTTGCATTGTTTTAACGTCCCAGACGTTTGTTGTGCATGAAATCTGTACAAAATATGTGCTAATATAGTCCATATACTCGTACGTACCTTATTATTCCGGATTTTTACAGAGACTGGAACGTCGCGGGTGAAAACTAGCTATCTATAAAAATGAATAAATAAGTATATTGTTTGAAATCTTTCTTATTTTTCTGCAATGAATAAGTAAAATAAGAAAGCACATTTATTAGTATCAACTACGGTCATCTACAGTAGACTGGATCCCAAAGTAGTGATGCAAGGTGTAGTTAGTATCGGTATATAAAGTGATTTCACTTCTTTCAGGCTGGAACATAGGTAACATAAAAGTGTGTCTATGAGGTAGGAGGTTAATTGACTGACTTCAAATAAAAATAATATTATATAATTTGTTTACATTTGTTATTTTCATAGACTTAACAAAACGTACAAATGTGGTACTAAAAACAGTGAAGTTACTACGCGGTGTTGTTATTTTTATGTGTAGCTATCTGCATTTTTTGGTTTGCAAACTCCCATTCATTCTCAATCTCAGTGAACTGGCTAAACCTCTGACATCAAATAACCTTTATACGATATTTGTAACCTTTTCATATTACTACATGAATTATGATATTGGTTACGTTATCAACTTTGATCTTTGACGTTTGAGGTCAATGGCTCACGAGTTTCAATGGCTAGGTGAATTTGCAAACTTCAGGGCTTGCGAGAAGTCTGACCGACCATGTTAGTTTATTATATTGCCTTTCTTCTAATTGTGCTAACGAAACAAAACAGAATCTAGCAAAGCCTTGAACCTGCTGGTTTAACGAGCCATGGTTTTATGATTTGCAAAAGAGGCAAATAACGGACGATCAGTTACATTAATATGTTTTGATAAAATATTTTTTAAGTACATTATTCATAATTACATTAAAAAATATACCGTTTTATTTTTTATCATATTTAGTTTCTTTTATTGTACTTTAACTCTTGAATTATCAACATGATTGCTTATCCTGCCCATTTGCCTGTGTATCTGCCCCTTAATTTCGTCTACACTTAAAACATATGTGTATCTACTTAAAGGTAGGTAGGATAAATTGTGTACTGTAGGTAGGTACTGTACTGTATAATGTACGCTCAAGTCTCTTGGGTTGGATCCTAGCATTGGAGTCGTAACTTTTTATTACATTAATATTTATTTGAAAAGCATGAAATGAGTAACCGAATTTCACGCCATATATTGAAGATCACTTGAAAAATTTATAAGATTTTTACCTCACTCACTTTACGATTTCGTGTAGCATCCGATTTTATGACTATAAGGAATCGTATTGCCCATAAAGAGTGCGTGTAAGATAAAATGTATCTTAAATTTCTTTAGTTCTACATTGTCGGTCCCCTTGATCGGACTATGGGAACTGTACCAGATTTGGCGTTTAATTGAATTGTAGATTACTTCCATGATGCAAAATAAAACAGTAGTTGACGTCCCATTGTAATGGTTCTGGTCACGGCCACTGTTACCACAAATTATAGGCTCAATCTTCTGTCAGTATACATATTTGTATTTCTACGTAAAATATGAATGACATGTTTTTTATGTTACAAAGTGAACAGGAAGGTCAGGACGCTCACCTGACGTTAAATAATACGCCTGACCATGGCAGAGAGGCATTGAAGGAGACCAACAACTGATAGATAATAATCTCCAGCAATCCCTTATTGCGCCTGTCATGCAAGACAATAGAAATTAGGTCGCTTATACCCGGTAAATAGCAAAAGTGCTTAAGAATGTATCATAAGTTACTTAGTAGGTACTTGTACTGGTTACAAAATCTTCACTAAAATTAGGGCAAGTTTGCGCTATGTGAATTTCTGCGGATATTAATTTATGTATAGCTGCTGACTTTCTCAGTACCTGTAATAAATAAAAAGAAGGTTCACAATTTCCATCATTTACGAAACCAAAATAAACTTTCAACTTTTTCGTAATAATACCTGAATAGTTTTTTGTAATATGTCTAGTACAGAGGTTACAGAGGTAACTACGAGTATGTGTCTGTTAGTTTCAGAAATACATTCTTTAACCATAATGTAAACTGATTTCATTAGATAGACACAAAACACTAAATTTTTTTAAATAAAATATATTTTAATAATTTGGTTTACTCTAGTATCCAGGATTAGGAAATGCAAACTGAACCACAAGACTTCCCGTATAACACAGTTAGCCCGGCATCCCGTAGAAGGAAATTATATAATTGTGTAGCGGGACTCCCTCAATCAAGTTAGAACTAGAAATCACCTTTAAATGTCAACATTTTATCCTAACCTAGACCTGATATTTTAAGGTTAAAGTATGCATTTTAAATCAATATCATTATTGGAATGAATGGGTTATTTTTTCACTTAGCAGGCGCGACATTTCATAATACTCGTATGCTGATGATTTTAATTCAATAAAAATACTATCATGGACTTCGAGTACGTAGTGTTAGTGTGTCTATAACAACAGCAAAACATTTTCTACAAGAGATGTGTATTCTATAAAGTTATTTCATGCAGTCTGCATGTTTACAATGAGTTTTTATACACGTTACTCGGAAGTCAACATTATAATTGTAATAAATAATAAGCAAAAGTTTTTATAAAGGTGGCGCCATTGTGCCATTTTCAGTTAAATATTTTAATACAAACATAAATCATTTGACAATTTAATTTAATTAATTAAAGTCATTTCAAATATACCGGAAGTTAATACTAATCAGAAACTTAAAAGACCTTTGTCTACAAAAGATGGTAACACTTTTGAATGTCAAAATTAGAACATGAATAAGTAAACACACTAGACAACTATGCCTTCAAAGATTTGTGACTAACAGTAGTTGAAATAAGTGTCGTGTGTAGTGTTGATAAATGTAATATAAGCAAACTTAACCTTGCATCTATGATCTATCATCTATCTTACGATCATCAATCAAAGACCGACAGTAAAACACCGATTTATAATGTTCATCATCATCATCAGCTCATTAAACGTCCCCACCGAGGGGCACAAGCCTACCCGTATAGGGTGATTGGGCCTTAGTCATCCACGCGGGCCTAGTGCGGATTGGACGACTTCACACACAACTTTCGAATCTCTTCGCAGGCGTGCATAAAGGTTTCCTCATGATGTTTTCCTTCACCGTCTTACGGTGAAGGAAAACATCATATGCGTTGGATAACGTACATATATTTTAGAAAATTCGAAAACATATTGGTACGTGTCGGGATTCGAACCTCATCATCAGCTCATTTTTATACGTCGCCATCGAGGGACACAAGACTACTCGATATCACTTCGTAGGAATGCGCAGATTTCTTCTTACGGTGATGGAAAACATCGTGGGAGAGGATAAATGTACATGTAATTTCGAAAATTAGCCACGATATATATAGGCTACAGTCCACACCAATGAGTCACCGATGCTTTAAAATATTAAAAAACATTAGGTAAATATTAAATATATTAGGTAGATAATATTTCCATGATTCGATAACAATTTTCCACTCCACTTAAAGTGGCAGACATAGTACAAGCGTTTCGTTTGCTGCCAATGATAAAGCCGGCCGTCTACTGCCAGCTAAACTAAGTGAAAGCTAAGCTTAGTGAAATAAGGCAATAGGGATATACGTCCACTGGAAAAAAAACTGCGGCCAGTTTGTGCTAGAACACCGAGTTGATTGAACGTGGATGAAGAGATTAGCTATGATGAGAGTTCAGACAAGGATTCTTGTAATCCTTGCCTGAACTCTCATCATAGGAAAATAAGCTTTATTATTGCTCAACAAGCGTCAGCGAGGGTGAGGCAAGGAAGTGCGGGGCGCCTAGTTTAATATAGTAACAGATTGGATAAGAATAAGTTAGTTCGGTAGCTCAATAAAAGAACGTCGGTGGCTCAATGGTGTGGACTGTTGCCCTCCTTCCGGAAGGGCTGAGGTTCAAATCCAACCTCGTACTAATGTGATTTCAAATTTTTTAAATCATAATCGTACGTTATCCGAAGATCTTACGGTGAAAGGAAACATCGTGGGGAAACCTGCGCACGCCTGCATAGAGATCCAAAGGTTGTGCGTAAATTCGTCCAATCCCAACGACACTGTGGTCATTGTCCAATCCGCACTGGGCCTGCGTGGACGAGTGACGACTAAGGTCTAAACACCCCCCTATACGGGTTAGCTCGTGCCAATCGGTGGGGACGTTTAATAAGCTGATGATGATAGAAGTCTTGTCGGGGCTATTAAGGCAATGAAATTCTGTATATATAAAGGTAGATACGCCACCCGTGCCTCAAATACGAACCGCCGAAGATATTACAGTTTGTACTCTTTTTTTTAGGTAAATGTACGCTCATTCGAAATATGTGTATGTGTGCTGTCACCGCGTTTTTAACACTTTTCGATTGTTTTGTGAGCATATTACGAATCTATACTTTTTTAAATCATTGGTTTAAGGTAGCTTAGCTTGCATAGTGGGCGCTCTTATATTAAAAACTGGCTTAACTATACGAGCTAAGCTAAATTAACATAGTTTAGTTGGCGGTGGACGATCAGCTTTATACTTAGACATCGTTCCGACCGCCTTAAGAACACTGTTTCAGAGTAAATAAATAAGTTGTATGTTGCCCAAGTATCTACGATACGAAACTCTAAGGGAATCTCTTTTGTGCGCGTTTTCTAGCAGCTATTTGTCGGAATGCCCAGACAAATGAGCTAACAAACGGGCAAGTATTTTATAAAGGAGCAATTTGATATTGAGGTTTCTCAAGGATGCATTGTTTTGATGGATCTAGTTACTTAGTACCTACACCAAAGTTTGGACTTATTACTTTTGGGTGAATTAAATTATCAATCAATCTGTATTGATAATTACAATAAAAATAATACGCAATGTTGAGGGTAGATTACAATCATCTTCCTGCTGTAAAAGGTGGCTCATGTATTGAAATAGGTATAAATCTTAAGGACTACTTTGGTGTTATGGTTAAGAGGTCGGCTTCTTCACCAAGAGTTCCGGGTTCGGATAAACATACCTTTATACTTTTTTTGTAAATACATACATATTATACATAGAAGAAAACCCCCAGACCATTACAAACAGACATGTTCATGCACATAAATGTTTGTACTCCCCAGGAATCGAACCTGGAACCCTTTGTGTAACAGCCGACCTCTCAACTCAACAACAAGCAGATGGGTCGTTAAAATATATGAAAAATATTTTCATATTTAGGACCAGTCCAGCAGTGGACTGCCATTGGTCATTCAAATAGGCTAAGACCCTCTTACACAGCATACAGTGCATAATTTTAATTATTTTACAGACGAAATATCACATTCGAAAAGCCATAGTATTATTATTATAACATTTGATTACATACCTTCACTCTTATTTTGGCAATAAGATTAATTGAGTTGATCTACGCACAAAAATGTATCCATAGATGTTCATTACAGTCACCGAATTATGTTGGTTAACAAGATTTACGAACTGCGTCCTTGGAGGCATCTAACGAGTTGCAAACAGGGTTGCCAACCTACTGTTGCCGTTATTATTCCAATGATTATCATAAATTGAACAGATTGGCGAATTCTGTAAGTTATTTCAAGTCTCATTCCATAATGCTTAAAGACGAAGGGAGTCTTTGAGCAATACGTCCTACGCGCGCTTACATTATTGAGTTTGGGATTGATCCACAAGTTTAATGTTACTCAAAGGGTGGTTATACGGCGACTTCTCGATTGTTACCTAGTTTGAAAATCACTAAAGCCAGTACCTTTCTATAGTTCGGACAAAATGTTTCGTTGTTATAAATTATAGCATAAACAAACTTTCACATTAAAATAATCAGGCACGACCTCCTACCTACCGCGTCAATGAGGAAGTGATTTATTAACACAATGAATAATTCATAACAAACATACGCAAGAACACCTTATACGGGAACAGATATAATACAAATCTGACAGTAATTTATGTGCATAAAGAGCTTGTGTTACGAAATAACTTTTTATACGAATTCAACATGCTAGAAGCCGCGAAAATGATATCTACCTTTGGAGTTATCGAGCAAAGGTATTTTTAGACTACGTTAATGTCCAATAGAAATCAAGAGCAGGTAACGTAATAATTTATCTCATTGACTTTACTTGAATATAAATCTTAAACTGATTTAACTGAAATAAAAATATTTTATGCTCTAGTCTGTGGCATGATACCTATACGAGCATACGGTGGGTAACAATACCGCACTGAATTTCCGAACTTAGACGTTGCCTTGAAAAAAAGCAGCTAGTTTGTCAGTTGTTGCTCGTAGCCGCGCCCCAACTGTAAAAACATTTTTTTGTTACTTGCTATACCGAACCTTGAGTCAAATTAGTCATGTTTAAAGCAATACGAGTACGAATGGAAGTCTATTATTGACATCATATCTTGAGAATATAATGACAATTGAGAAACTATTATTATTAGCGATTAGTGGCGGGGGATGGCGGGCCTCAAAGATTTGCGGTGGTGGGTCCCTTCTTGAGGAAGCTTGCTCTGCACCGTTCCAGTGAATTGACCTAGTCTTTACTCCGGGCGGTCTGCACCCTGGCCTCAAGAGGGGATTCTGGTGGGCTACATGTTTGTGGCGGGGTGGCGGACCTATTAGGTTCAGGGAGGGGGATACTTTCTCGCGTTCCACGCTCTGTATCTAGGCTCTGCAACCCTCCTGTGAAGGCAGGAATACTTCACTCGGGGCGCTCAGCAACATGGCGCGGGCTGAGTTTTCCAGCGGCCGTACAGGCGGCGTGGGATTTCGGGGAAATACCTCTGTGGGTGGCCCGAAGCGAGAGTCGAATCTGGGCGTTCGTCTCTTGCAATGCACTCGGTCCACCAGACGGATGGAAATCACATGTCCACCGGACGACGACGGTCGATTACGATTGTTGATCCCGTCAAGTCCATACCGGTGGAGGGGGGTGATCGGTGGGGGGTTTTTAGTGGGTAGAGGTCGCGCAGGTGGTCAGTCCCACACACCGTACGACCCCAGGGAACGTATGGCGTGCATGACGCATTTTGTACCCACCGTATTAAAAAAAGGGTTAAGATTTTTTAAAGCACTTTTGTAATTGAAGAGCTCTTACGATCGATGGACCCATAATAGGGATGATGACAATTTATTTTTCTGCTATGATATCGATGGACCGCTTAGTAATAGAAACATTGGTAAAAAATTACTCCGTTTACATTAAAACTCATAGAGATTTTTCATTTCTAAAAACACATTAATGGACTTTCCCAAAAACGCTTCATACAAATGGCTACCTACTTATTTATGACGTCACGCCTCAGTAGATTGTATGCATAGTTTATGAATTTTGTAATATAACAATATTAAATGTTGCGTTTATTGAAATGGTTCTATAGTAAAAGTTGCTTTAAATTGTATGTGTTAGCCTTTGGTTTAAATTTTTTTAACAATAAATGTACTGAATAAATGAAATTGCCCATCTAACTTTGAAGACTAATAAAGTTTCTTAAAACATGAGTTTTCGAGCTGAGTGTTAGCAAATCGTTATTTGTAACCCAGATTCGTCATATTATGAAATAGTTCTTACGATTCCAGGACCCAGTCATCATGCCTTTTGGGAATGAAGGTTCGAATCACTGGAAATAATAATATCATAACAATAATAATGTTATCTGTGCCAACCCTAGAGAAAGCCTTATAATTAAGTACATAAGAATAATCTTATAACCCGGTCCCAACGGGCCGACAAACGCTTCACATGATTCATTCAGAGGCTTTTTCATAGTCACACCTATTTTATCCGTAGAAATACATATGATTGGAGTATATTAAATAAAAATATTAAATTAATAAATTACACTGACTGCCTACATAGTCTAGTGTTCTGAACCTGTAAAGATGTGCGTGATCCGGGGTTCATGGGTTTGAGTCCTGTGGGAGACCGCATACTAAAGTCATTTTGTCGATTATTACGACATTGCAGGCTGAATCACCTATATCGTGCAGTGGAACTTTATAGGTCAATGATAATGACATTAAATCAGTTCATGAGTAAAATAACACCTTTTTTGTTTATGGTAAATGACACCACCATCCTATCAACATTTGCAATATCAGAGTGCACTGAATTGCGTTGCCGGCCCTTTTAATGGGAACACGTTATTTTTTTAAGGACATATCGCTTAGGAAATACCTCCGGCATCATCTGAATCCACAATATTGACGTCCGTGGTAAGAAATTACGACAAAATCATACTAATCCTCTACGGATTTCCATTTTAGCTTTTATGTACATGTACAGATGTGTATACAGTACAACAGCACTGGTAAATATACATAAATATGCAACATTTTTTTTGTGTCGATCCCCGGGCAGTAAAAACATTTGTGTGTATGAACATGTCTGTTTGTAATGAACTGGATGTTTTCTATGTATGCATGTTTTCTATGTATTATTATTATGATATGTATGTATTTACAAAAAAAAAATGTAAGTATGGTCATCCGTATGTAGTAGGTACCTATATAATTATGTATGTATGTAGAGGACTTGTAGATGCCCAGCTTTTGAATCTAATGTTTACATTTTAATTAACTACATCGTAAGAGATAAATAACCGGGATACACTCAGAGCGAGTTTCCGCGAAGTGAAACAACCTCTATAATATCTGATATAAGAAGACCAATAAGCAGTAACGAATGCAAATCCCAGAGGTCGTTCTATGCAGACCCGTTTATGAAGAGCCGTCCTTTCAGGGCTATCAACATCCATACTAATATTATAAATGTGAAAGTATCTCTGTCTGTCTGTCTGTCGGTTTGTTACGCTTTCACGCCTAAACGGCTGAACGGATTTTATTGAAACTTGGTGTGTTGATAGAAAGTAACCTAGAATAGGTTTTAGGCTACTTTTTGTCCAGTTTTCACCCCCCACTTCCCTAAAATGGGGGTTGGAAGTTTGTATAGAACATTCCGCAATTTTTGTAGTACGACGCTGAAATTTGGTTTGCGGACTATTTATCAGAAACGAAAAAATATGGCATATATTTTTTTTCAAAAATCCATCCCCAAACCCTTCAAATAGGGAAGGAAGTATCATATCCGATTTTTCGCAGTTTTTAAGGTAGATTTTATTGAAACTTGGTATGTTGATAGAAGGTAACCTAGAATAGGTTTAAAGCTACTTTTTGTCCCGTTTTAACCCCCCACTTCCCTAAACTGGGGGGTTGAAAGTTTGAATGGAACATTCCGCAATTTGTGTAGTACGACGCTGAAATTTGGTATGCGGACTATTTGTCAGAAACCAAAAACTATGGCATATTTTTTTTTCAAAAATCCATCCCCAAACCCTTCAAATAGGGGAGGAAGTATCATATCCGATTTTTCGCAATTTTAAGGTAGATTTTATTGAAACTTGGTATGTTGATAGAAGGTAACCTAGAATAGGTTTTAGGCTTCTTTTTGTCCCGTTTTAACCCCACACTTACCTAAAATGGGGGTTGGAAGTTTGTATGGAACATTCCGCAATTTTTGTAGTACGACGCTGAAATTTGGTATGCGGACTATTTGTCAGAAACGATAAAATATGTCTTTTTTTTCAAAAATCCACCCCAAACCCTTCCAATAGGGGAGGAAGATTTTAAGGTAGAAAGCTAAAAATTGATATGAGGGCTGTAAGTCACAAACAATAAATCTTCCATTTTTCTTTTTTCGGAAATCAGCCCCAAAAGCCTTAAAAGAGAGGGTAAGGGGGGGATATTATTCCGGACTTTTTTCAGTATATATATACATATATATGTTACAAAAATGTAAACCCTTGGAGTTAGGGGGAGGGGATTCCTAAGTATAATGATATATAAAGATAAAGAAAATAAATACTTTATTGCACATAAAAAAATACACAAAAACATCAGATAACAGAAGAAAAAAAAACAAGTACAACATCGGCGGCCTTATTGCTTAGGTAGCAATTTCTTCCAGGCAACCTTTGGATGAAAGAACAATGCGTAATGGTAAGCGGGCTAGTGCAAATCGAGTAAAAACGGTATTCTAAATAACTACATAATTATAACATAAAAGTACATATACTAAGTACACATACTAAGTACATATACTAAGTACATGTAGTAACATAAATAATTATAGAATAAACTAATAAATAATATGTAATAAACTAACTAATGGAAGATAGGATAAAGCAAACTACAATCAGAATAATATAGAAGGAATGACAGATACAGTACCTACAGCACAGGAATAGAAGTGAAAGAAAGTAAATATCACAGAGAGATGATTTGTTTCAAGAAATGGTTTTTAATTTGGCTCTTAAAAGTCTCAAGAGACGGTGCACGACGAATGTCCTCAGGCAAGGAATTCCACAGCTTGATCGCTCGCACTGTGAAAGACCTTGGATAGAACTCAGTCTTGTGAGACGGCAGGTTAAGCGGCTGAGGTTCAAATCCCGACACGTACCAATGTGTTTTCGAATTTTCGAAAATATATGTACGTTATCCGACGCTCTCTTACGGTGAAGGAAAACATCGTGAGGAAACCTTCATGCACGCCTGCGAAGAGATCGTGCTCCTCGGTGGGGACGTTTAATGAGCTGATGATGAAATTATGAGTGCATACTACGTTATCTCTATACTTGTAATCACAGCTTGTAATCCATAGTTGTATTACGGATAGGTAATGAACCTATCCGTAATACAACTATGTAAATGATAAATAAAGAACATAAGTCATCATCATTAATTTATAACGGCCCACTGCAGGGCACGGGCCTTCCCGCAGGCTCCCCCTCAGGCCGTATGTAACCCATCACGCGGGGCCAATACGTATTGGTGGGTGTGATCGACTACAACCCTAAGATTGTAGCGGGATCGATGGCTTGTCGTGCTCTTCGAAGCACGGGACCATTTTTCTCTTCGGACAATCAGGTGATTCAGCCTGCATTGTCCTATATGCATGTTACTAACTAAACTTAGAAAAATCGCAATAAATGACATTTCCTCGCGGGATTTGGACACATAGTTATATGTTTGTTAGCAATGGAGCAGACAGTAAAAATATTTACTATTTATAGGTGCGAGACACGATAATAGTCCAGCTAGGTATTCATTTGCAGTGCAGATATTATTCCGTGAAATATGAGGTTATTGCACTTTAATTTGTGTTTCATGAAGACGTTACTGTGGCTAGTAAAATTATGTGTAAAAGAAACCTAGCATCGTTCGACAAGTGTCGGGCGCAGGGCAGAGTAAAGAAAAAAATAATTACATATTTATAATCATTGATTTCCAAGAGCATCTGTTACAGACGGGAGTGTTTCTCACCGTCAGGTGAGTATGCTGGTTATCCCGATCACGCATCATAGCATAAAAGAAAGAATGGCATTTCAAATCAGACGACTTTTATCAAGGTCTCCTTAAAGTAAACAAGTAGAGATAGTCGTATGTTTATAACAAAAAATATGCGGTAGAAATATAGTAAAATAACAATAAATACTGATACGCCTACTCGAGCTCAGAATGATAATAATAGTTTGTTTACGTTGCGCGGTCATTGGTTTATTGAGTGTTCTTATTTTGTTTATGAATACATTTTGTGACGATTGTAGAATGTTTTGACGAAGAGATGTAAATGATTGAAATTATGAAAACATTGGTAAATATTTGAACAAAATCTTGTAATTGTTTTAACCTTGTAGATAAACATCCATGGTCGTGGATAGGAAGCACGCTAGAAACGCGATGCGGCTTCTCTCGTGAATTTCCTCTACCTACCTGCGTGAGTCGTCTACTCAAATCTAAAGCCACTGGCCAATCACTTGACTTGTAACGTAACTTGTGAAAATAGTGTCATGGTCAATGTATTTTATAATTTAATTGCAAACATTAGGAATGGACACACACAAAATTCAGAACACACTGCATAACACTAGTTTCCGTAATTGGAAAGAAGCATTGTTCTTAATCAAAGCATTACAGACAGGGATCTTACAAGTGATTTATCAGACAAAGAACCCATAAAAGCCTGCCATTTACGGGAGATAGAATGGGTCAGTTGGGCCGTTTGCCGTTAATAGGGCCCTGGCTTCGCACCGAGCCTGCGCGCTTGGTGCAAGAGTCCTCGCGAAATAAATAAACAAATAGAAAACCGTTATTCTTTTCAAAAAATGGGATAAATAGCCCACATATCATGTAATATGTATGAGTTTTACATAGCAGCCTAATTATTCCAGTATTCCAGAGTAAAATTATTAAATACTAGTCCATACTATATGGCTATCAAAATATTCAATAAATTACCCTTAGATATTAAACAAGCAAAAAATTATACCGAATTTAATACAAAATTAAAACAATTTTTAATAAATGCATGCTTTTATAACTTGGAGGAGTATTTCAGCAACAAAAAGACCTAAAACTTGCTATAGTGCCCATTATAGCTTTTTGGAATAATGATTATATTATAAATAAATAAATATTATACAATATGTAAGATATCTACCTACTTAAAAATGTTTTCGTTTACTCAATATAAATTATTTATATAAACACTTATACTATTATGTCTAATTAATATAATTATATTTAATGTTAAACGTATACGGCGCTCTGAAACTGTAGCCTTAGTTTTAAAAACCTAACAAATGTTGCAATGCCCTGACAGGGTCATATTGAGAAACCTGTACTAATATTATAAGACCTTTGTAACCAACATGCGCAATAAATGAATATGAATATGAATATTTACATAATACTATATCATCTTAATTACGTAATTTTTAGGGTTCCGTAGCCAAATGGCAAAAAACGGAACCCAATTATAGATTCGTCAAGTCTGTCTGTCCGTCCGTCCGTCCGAATATCGCAATCCCTTTTTTCTCCAAATCTATAAGCACTACAAACTTTGTGCGTATATGTATTCTGTACACCGCTATTAGGTTTTAATAAGAAATTTGGAAAAATATCATATTTTGGGGCTCCATCTATCATACATTGAACTGAAACTCAAAAATTTTTATTTCATCTCACCCGTGTGGGGTATTAATGTGTAGAGTTAAAAAATGATTATGAGGTTTCTAATATATTTTTTTTATAAATTGAATAGTTTGCACGAGATACACTTCCAAAGTTGAAAAAATCGTGTCTAATTTCTAAACTATGGGGATGATAAAATAAAATATTTATATGATGTACATTACCATAAAATCTAACAACGAAATTTAGTTTGAACGATTTCTGGTGTGTAGTTTTTTTATACGTCATAAACGGTGAACCACTTTTTTTTCATATTAAAGCTAATAGGTGCCTAAGTTAAAAAAAACTTTATTTTATGTTACTTGCTGCTGCGGAACCCTCCACGGGCGATTCCGACTCGCGTTTGGCCAATTTTTATATCTAACACTATGCGAGCACACGGAGGCCAACTAATAACCGAGACTAATAATCGACTAAAAAGTCATTTCCACTGTAAATCCTTTTTTAGAAAGGTTAGTCTAATCATAAATTTGAACTTATGTAAGGGAAGATCGACAATATTTTGTAATAATTTATTAAAATATTTTATTCCAAATAAAGATTTACCCGATTTGTGGAGCTAAGGATTAGATACAGCAATTTTTCTAGTAGCATGTTAATGTAAGTCCATGAAAGGAGGTTGTTATTAGCGTGTTCAAGCCTGTGTTCAAGCTGGGCTTAATATCTTAATTTGGATCTAATTACATTTAGAAATAAAAGTGTCTTGAACCATATGTGCCCGTGGGATATATAATATAACACGCAATCACTAAATGAAGCAACTAAATTTTACAGGCAGATAATTAGAACTCAAACTCATAACTAGTAACTTAAATATCAAGGGTACCAAAATAGTCGGCGGTCGTTATCCGCGCAAGCATCCTCAGTGATTCGAACCGAAAGCCCTCGTAATCTATTGTGGCACCCTACCATTACTTTGAGGAGCTAAAAATCCGTTACAAATGGGGCCAATATAGCAACCGTTGCTTCTGGAGCGATGCATGGCCGACAAATGAAGGCGATTCGTCTGTAAGCTCATAGAAACGACTTCATTTCATTCAATCGGAGAAGCGAGAAGTGCTTTGTCTCTACGTTCATCGCTGCGGGGTCTGAATTCATTTGGGATAATCGTTATTGCTCAAGGTCCTGGGTTCCGCAGTTTTACGGATACTTGTAGCTCCGGTTGGCGATGATTAGTTCAGTGGGGTACAAATGGTTTGGTAGCGGCTTTTTGCTTAATTTAGTATACGTCCAAATTTTTGTTGACTTTGTTAAATTAGATAGTAAAAAAAAAACGGGTGGTAATATTAAGTTGCACGTTACCAAATATAATTATAAAGAAATAAGTGTGATAGTAGAAATTCAAAATTGAAAACTTTAGGTTTACGAAAACTTATGAATGTAAAATAAATCTACTAATATTCAGTTCGACTGTTGCATTCTGTTGAGATGAATCTAGCAAGAAACTCAGCAGTTACCTTTTTAAAAAATATTATGATCTTCGAATGGTCGCGTGTGGAAGATGATGAACTGAGGACCGAGATACCTGGTGCAATATGGTAGATACCTGTGTCCAGCAATGGTCTGCTACAGGTTGGTAGGAAAGAGATTGCCATTTCCTTGAATTATACATCATTTAAAAAAACTTAAGAGTATCTACTACTTCACAGATCTGTGAATTATAATCGCATTTATGATATTAACACTGGAAACAAAAAGCAAAGCTTGTTTCGTTTTCTGTGAATGTGTTTCGCTAAATATGTTTGAAGCACCCGTTAGCCAAAGGTCATACCGCAAAAAGTCGTTCGTAAGACATTTAAAGTGGGTGATCTCGATTATTATAGCGACACTGCTTTTTTGCGTCAAGAAATACTCATTTATCTTTGATGCCATGTGGTGTGAGGCTATTTTATATGAATTTAATAGACATTCTATAAAAGTGCGATAAGTGTAGATTAAAAAATTTGAGACTTTTATGAATATAATTGAAGGTTATACCAATAGTAAAATATGTGTTTTATGTAAAACTTTCATAGTTTTACTGCTATGTATTTACTATCAGCATCCGTGCGAAGTCGGGGCGGGTCGCTAATAATCTATAAATGTAAACAATTACGTGCATAATACTGCAAAAATCATGTCAATACGTTGATCATCATCAATATGTTATTTGAAAAACATACAATCAATAAATCAATGGCCTTTAATTAATTGCCTTGTTTACCACAATATATTTTATTATTTAAAGAAACCGAGAGTAAACAGCATTCAGTTCGATACGTAAGTCCTGATCTGGAAGCCATGTTTGAAGTAGAAAATCTGGTCATTAGAGTTCTTGGAACAGTTGCTGAAAAGTTAGAAATAAAAAAATGGCGATACGAAAGAAGAATACTTGAAGAGGATATTTACAATTTTATAGGCGATCTATTTCCAGTTACTTTAATAGATACGGATACAGCCACTAAGTACCATCTGTTTGTCAAAAAAGCTCCAAAAAGCATTAGTCCTCCAGGTGAAATAGTGCAAGACCTTTTTACAAGGGAGGTATATTTCTATAACACCTTATTGCCTATTTTTAAAGAGGCTTCTAACTTGAGTATAGATCAAATGATTCCGGAGTGTTTTTATGCAGATTCAAATGTGGACAAACAAATATTAGTGTTGCAAGATATGACGTTGTACGGCTATCGAAGATATAAAGGAAATTTATTGCTTGATAAAGAACATTTACTATTAGCATTAAAAGCTCTTGCCAAATTTCATGTTCTTTCTATGATTTTAAATGAAAGAAATATCGTTCCACCACAACAAGAGGTTCTGAGACCATTCTTGGTTGATTATCCGAGCTACTATACTAAATGCGTTCGAAATTCTCTCAAAAAATATTTATTTCTCTTCGATGGTTTGTGGTGTGAAAAAATTATGAGGAAGTTGTTTCACTACATAAGTTCCTCTACAAAATTTTTAAATGATGTAGGGATTAAATCAAAATGTTTGGTTTATGGTCACGGAGACCTCTGGAAAGAAAATATCCTATATAAGTACTCTGTAAGTTTCAATCCAAATATTTTATTTTAATGAAATATTCCTGATCCCGTTTGATTATAAACTGAGATGTTATTTTATTATATTTTTACTAGCTTTTGAGTCTGAAAATATGCATTTCTTTACAGGACTGTCAACCAGTACAAGTGTGTTTCGTAGATTATCAATTAACAACAATGTCACCTCCGGCATGGGATGCGTTATTCCTTATAGTGAATAGCACAGGATCATCAGAGACACCAAGGCAACTTAAACAGTTCTTATCATCATATTTTAATTACGTGCAAGAAAATTAAAAGAAATTGGCATGAATTCAGATAAAATATATTCAGAGCGATTTTAAAAGTGATTTAAAACTGATATTTCCGTCATGTTTTGGAAGAATATTTATGTCCTATTTGATGTGGTTAGGAATTGAAACTGCAGATTCACTTTTGGGTTACACCCACCCACCCACATTAGACTTAAGCAAAACTGAAAATTTTAAAAATGTAATTGAAGATGTAATTAGGGATTGTAACAAGTGTGAACTTATTGAGGATAACTATGATTACTGACGTGAATGCCTTTTCTAAACTGACAAAGAATTTAAAGAAAGTTTACATATTAGCCATGTAATTTAAAATCGGTCTAGTCGGTTCATTTTAGATAACAAATGTGTCTTTTGATTGATTCAATGTGAACTTATTGAGGATAGCTGTAATTGATACGGGAATTTTCCTTATATTTATTATTCATAGAAAGCATAAATGTTAATTGTCGGCTGTAAAAAGGATATGACAAAACAATAAACCTGTTAGCGATCTTCGCCAACCTCCCATTACGATTTGCACATTTTATTTTCCATTCGGGAGGTTCCCAATGAGATTTGCGAACAATGACGGAAAATCGCCACGGATTGTTCATTTTCGCTTTGCATATTATTTAAATCGGGCCAACCCTTCTCAGTGAGACGTATTAATTAATCGTCCACCCGGCTTAGCATATTTTGACAGCTATACCAATGTAATTGGTTACCACTGAGCTGTGTTAGTAACTGCTTGTTGATAATAATATACCTCGGTGCATTTGTGTTAATTTATTGTGTTATTGTCTGCCGTAGATATTATATTTAAAAAATCCAATAAATATGCAGGTAATATGCAGGTTTATATGCTTTAAAAACAAACCCAATTTTATAAACTATATTTAAACTCTTTTAGAACTTTTTAATCAGCATTACCTTAAATAAATTGCGATATACTGTGGTATAGTTGGTGTTCACTGATTGGTTTGGTTATCGTTTAGATAAGTTATCGGTGGTTTTGGTAGAGAGATAAAGAAAAATGGATGATGATCTGGTAATTGGTTAAGTGAATACCAAACATTTTATCATAGGATTGTTCCAATTATTTTTGAATAATGGTCATAATATGCCCTTCATTCTTCTTACTTTTGATACGGTACGCAGAGACAGAGAGAGAGAGAGTTATATATCTATTAGAGTGTCTAAGGAGTAAACAAAATGATTGTACGTATCGGCAATCATTAAAAAATTCTCATAGATAAATGACAAAGTTCAAATAATTTTAGAAACATATTATTAAATGGAACTTAACAATGAGTTACTTTGTAATACACAGGCTTTTAGATGGACGATTTGGTGTGAATAAACCGGGATTTGGATAATATTTTACGACATTCTGCATTTTTATTTATAGAATTTGGCAATAAATTGGACAGATATCAAATGGAACACGTTGTTAGTGTTCAGAATTATTTAAGTGCGATTGAAATGATTTTAGCAGCTTCAAACAGTACGTGGTCTGGTATCTTTTACTGACGAATTTTAGGTCGACAGTTAAGAGACGTAGGTACTAAAAACAATTCACTTCTTTCTGGGCTCACTTTAGTTTCAGTTCTTAAACGATTTTATGTGAACAAAATACCTTTTAGTGCCAAGAATGGAGCGGCGCAGTTGCTTTTTCGGGATCATCTGGATTTGTGCTGGAATAAATACTTGACTTATTTATTTAGGTACATTGTCACGGCACTTTCCTATTTTCACCAGCCTCAGGGGATCCAACGAGTTTCAGCTTGTACCAACCTGTAAATAGTGAACCATAGACAACGACTACAAAAGGTTTTGATTTCAGACCAGTAGCCGAATCCTCAGCGGCGTCAATATAAACAATAGTCAATATAAACTTTTTTTTTTTTTTTTTTTTTTTTTTTTTTTTTTATTCTTATTATTTAAAAGAGGGTTTTTTCATATTGAAATGTGACCTCATCGTTTACACAATTTTATAATTAGAGTAAAAAAAAGTAAAATCTTATACTACGGTTTTTATCTATCTTCGTATTATACCAGTTTAACCAGTTTATACAGTAATTTAGCAGTTTTGCTTTGTGGATCAGCCAAGATAGAATTGCAAAGACCTATTTGACAATTAAAATTTAAAATGTTTAAGAACTGCACTCGTTCGGCTTCGTTACGGATACACTCCATTACATGGTAAACATCTTCAACGGCGTCACATTCATTACATTTAGTGAGTTTACTTTTTCATAAGGAATCCAAAACTATTCAGAGGATATGTCCAGAACGAAGTCTGAGCGCTATAACAGTTTCATTCCGGCTCAAGTTGGCGTCGTCAAACCACGGATACTTGCACAAAGTTGGCTGGATTGTTTTATACCAGATACCTTTTGTCACGATCGTTCATCGAAATATTCACTCCAGATCTTTTACAACGCTGTTTAATAAGGTAAATAATTCAGAGAAGGTGGACAAACTAGAAAATCAATGCCATGATAAGTGGCTTCCTTAGCAACTGGTCAGCTTGCTCGTTTCCAACCACTCCAACGTGAGCCGGGATCTACTGCAAAACTACTCTCTTCCTCTCATTCAACAGACTGAGAATAGATTCTATTATCGAATAAGCTATCGGTGTTCCTCGAAAGTTCGAGGTACACCGAGCTATATGTTGTAAGGCACTTTTGGAGTCTGTTAAAATAACGTAATTCCCGTGCCCAGATGATTTTAAATACACTAGTGCCTCTGATATCGCAATTAGTTCCGCGCACATTATTGAAACATTTGAATCTATTCTCAGTCTGCAGAAAACATTATCTTGGGGTACGAAGAAAGCTGCTCCTACACTACATCTCTTTGAACCATCTGTAAATATTTTTTTATAACCATGATATTTTAAACTAATAATTTGATCACAAATATGTCTTAAATCAGCAACATATACATATCTTTACTCCTGTCAATCGACTCTAACTTATATTTTGACACATTCAGAAGATTCACACTGCTAAGCCATGTATCTAAAGAAAACATATCCAAACGTTCACTTTGGTGAACAGGGAGTCCATCTAGCTGTTCATGGACGGACATGAGTAGAGGTTTCTTTTTGTTACGGAAATAATTCCCCGTATCTCGTTCTTGTAGGGTTTCTATTATTTTAATAAGCTCATTATCCTTTTGTGATTTACATTTAAGCCAGTATTTGGCAGCTAAATAGAAGCGTCTAATAAACAGGGGGGGAATGCATATCTCGTTTTCCATGACATGTATAGGTGTAGATTTAATATATCCCCCTATAAGTCTTAAGCCCTGGTTTTGCAATTTATCTATTTTGGTCAGATGGGATTGACAACTACTGTCATAAAGGAAGCAACCATAGTCCATTCGACTTCTTATTAAACTCATATACAACTGTCTCAAATGCTTTTGGTGAACACCCCAGCCAGCTCCTATTAATATTTTAAATATATTTAAAGTTTTCATAACATTTTCTTTGAGTTCATTAATGTGCCGCGTCCACCTTAATGAACGGTCAAGCCAAATACCTAAATACTTAATACATTCAACTGTTTCGATCTGTCTGCCCTTTATTACAATTTGGATTTCTTCTGGCCTAAATCCCCTCTTAAAAACACACACTTTGGTTTTGGTAGGTGAAATATCTAACCCAATATCAGAAAGTATTACAGTTAATGCATTTAATGCCGACTGGAGGTGACTGACACTAGTTGCCGTACATTCTTGAGAACTAAATAAAGCGAAGTCGTCGGCATATTGTAAGGTGGTTACTTGATTACTCATCTTACATATATTTCTTGTAATGATGTTAAATAAAATTGGTGATATCGGATCTCCCTGTGCTAAACCAGAATTTGTACGTCTAGTAATATATTTGTTGTTTATTTTTATTTTAAGATTTCGTTGACTCAAGAAGTTCCACAAATATAAACATATTTTATTACTCACGCCTATGTCATTCAGCGAATGAATTACCGATGTAATGTCAACATTATTATATGCATTATTTATGTCAATAAAGCAAGCGACTGTGGATTCTTTTTTTGAAAATGCAGTGAGAGTTTTGTAAACAAATAGGCTTAAGTTATCTATACAAGACAAACCCTTTCTAAAGCCAGTGTTGTTATTGGAAAATATATAATTTTTTTCACACCACCATTCAAGTCTCTTATTTAGAATATTGTGGAAAACCTTACAGATGCATGACATCAAAGAAATTGGTCGGAGCGAGGAATCCTCTTCGGGTTGTCTACCTGGTTTTGGAATGGGAATGATGATAATGTCTCTCCATTGCTCGGGTAAAAAGTGTCGTTCAAAAAACATATTAAAAAGTTTTATTAATATATTCTTAACTACATCGGGCAGGTTTTTAATCATCATATATGTTATTCCATCGGCACCTGGTGCCGAATTTTTGGCCGGTATATTTCGTTCTAATTCATAAAGTGTAATTTTAGTATCTAATTGTTCATTACCTGGCAACAGATTTGGGGTAGGTGCTAGGACCGAGTCAGGAGTTAAATTATTAAACAGATGCTGTGCTGCCCTTGGGTCTACATCGTTATAATATCGGGTTTTGTATCCTTTAATCCACCTCATCTTTCCCCATAATTCATTAACATTAGTAGTCTGGTCTAAAGATGAGCAAAAGTCTTGAAAATCAGATGATTTAGCTTTCCTTATTAGTTTCTGTGCATTATGAATTTTATCTTTTAATAAGTCAAAGTTAAGCGGGGTTGGGTTACGGCGGAAGGATGAGAGCGCCAATCGGCGTTCAGCCACAGCTTTGGACAATGTTGGGTTCCAATACGTTTTCGGCGTAAATGAGTTTGTTGGCGCCTGATTTATTCTTGTGAATGGAATACTTAAATCGGCGGCAGTATCGATGTTTTTTATAAATTTATCGTATGATTTTTTAAGGTCATCTGTAATGGTATAGTCTTCAAATAGCTCGATTAATTTTTCTTTGAAAAGATCATAATTTGCTTTTTTATAATTGCGCTTCCTTATCGGAGTATGAGAGTGAGGCGAGGCTACTGAGATCTTTATTAATCTATGGTCACTACCGAGAGTTTCATTTAAAACTATGTAATCTAATTTAAGCGCAATGTCCGCCGTGGCCAATGAAATGTCGGGAGAATATTCTTGTAGCATTCCGTTAACTAATTTCACTCTGGTAGGGGAGCAATCATTCAATGTGACTAAATTTTTGTCTATTAAAGCATCATAAATGTGTATACCTCGTTGGTCTGTTTTGCGGGACCAGTTACTATGATGTCCATTAAAGTCACCAATGATTAAAGCCTTAGTACTAACCAATGAAAATTTTTATCCCAGTCGTTAGCGGATGTGCGTGTTGAAGGTGGACAGTAAAGTGCAATAACATCTGTAATATCCCTAACGTTTAGTATTAATGTGAAGCAGTTGTATCTCTGAGTTAACGTCACGTACTTTAATTAAATAGATTTTACAGACCCTGTGGACTAAAACCGCTACTCCCCCATATGAATCGTCACGGTCACAGCGATAAATATTGTAGTCCTTTACCTTCAAAAAGCTTTCTGGTTCAAGCCAGGTTTCAGAAATGGCCGCAATGTGAATCTTTTCCTGCAGTAATAAATTTCAAAACTTACTAATTTACAACTTACTATATAACTTACAATTTACAATATAAACTTTCAATAGTCCCTATTTAGAAAAAGTAACAATTGAGTCTGTTTGTTGGATTAGATACTATCACATCTCTTATTGTATATTATATAAATAAATAAACTTTTATGAAGATTTCAACATACAAGAAATCATGTATTATCGACGTCTACCTCTAACTTTACTACCTATTTGATATATGCAATTCAAAAAGACTTGACTGTCCTTATACAATTCTAATAAATGTATCCGAAATAAAAAAAAATAAGTCCGTTGATCAACTTGGCGGTTAATGTAAAGTGAATACCTAGATAGGTATTTCTCATTTTCTATTAAATTTTTACGTGATTCTCACCAGAATGACAGTAAGAATACGATTAAATAAGATAAAATCATTTATGCACATAGAAAAAAGCATACAACAGAACAAGAACAACAAAAAAAAAAGAGTACAATGTAGGCGGCCTATATTGCTAAGGTAGTAATTTCTTCCAGGCAACTTTGGGTGAAAGAAAATACTTATAGTAAGCGGCTAGTGCAAAAACTAAAGTATAAATATACACAGTACATAATACTATATACATCAATTACTACATACATAATAATAAATATTAATACATAATAAAATATATACATAAACTAAATGGAAGATAGGATATAATTATTTATTAGTAATTTATGTGCACAACATAGCTAACTCTCCGACAAAGTATGGCTTTAACTTTAATATTTCAATAAATACTTAACCATTTTACGTATCTCGCGCAATGGAGCGAGCTATGCTCGGGATCTCTCTTCGGGATAAGATTAGAAATGATTTAATCCGTGAGAGAACTAAAGTTACCGACATAGCCCGCCGGATCAGCAAGTTGAAGTGGCAGTGGGCTGTTCACGTTTTTCGCAGAACCGATGGCCGTTGGTGCAGACGAGTTCTGGAGAGGAGACCGCGTCTTGGCAAGCGTAGCGTAGGATGCCCTCCGGCCCTATGGACCGACGACTCGCGAATGGTCGCTGGTGGAGTCTGGATGAGAAAAGCGAAGCAGCAGGATATCTAGCGCAAAATGGGATAGGTCTCCAGGTCCAGCAGTAGACTGCGATAGGTCAAAGAGAGAGAGTGAGTATCTCCGTAAAATGTTTTTTTATTCACAAATTTTGAAAACACATTCAATCATAAATAAAGAGTTGCACTTTTGCAATGTATAGTGCTTTACCATTTAGTTTAAAAATGATTGGCACTTTTTGACTGAAAGGGGTTTTATGTCGGCGGTAAACTCAATCGGCGAAACACAACGTATGCGATAATGTACGCCGGTTTCCTATAACACATTACGAAACAAATCAAATATACATACAAGGTTTCGCCCCCGCCAGCGAGGCCTTAGTCGCGGTTCCATGTAGGCCCGCTCAGTCATTATTCGCGTAACCTTGTGTGGCCTGGCGCTTTTCTTCCCAACATATACTAGTACCTAGCACTCCCGCAACGCCTAAGCCGAGGTTCGAGTCCCACTCTGGGACGCCCGCTCATTGTGTTTCTTATGGCTGAGCACTATTTGCGCTCGCGACTTGCGCAATGAAGCTGTAAAGGCCATCTATGGCCAATATTCAGCAATCATTTAGAATATATAACCGGTTTTCTCTGTGGCTATAGTATCAGACCATTCGTGTCAAACCATGAAATCTTTCACATTAAGACACAAAATACATTAATTTCCATATAAGTACTGTTGAGCACGTAAAATAAATAAGTAGGTAGCAGAATTTGTCAGACTCAAGATTAAGACGATGGCAGCTGCTTAAGTTTGTATTGCGAAAGTTGCCAACTTATGAAAATAATTTATGTTTACTCATAGTTCCGTTAAGTACATAAACCAACCGCTACGGAATCGTTGCGAAGAAACTGCAGTAACTTATACACAAGTTAATGCAAAACAGAACCGTAATTTGAAGAGGAGGTATTTGTCGAGCTTCTGGCGTTTTTTGTTCACTTTGAACAGGAGGCAAACGAGCATACGGTTCACCTGACCAAGACCAGAGAAACGTGTTGTCGGCCCTAACGCTGTTTTTTCATCGCTCCCTCCGGAAATGTATCTAGTGGAAGTTCATTCTACAGTTTTGTCATACGTGGCAGAAAGTGACGACAGAATCGAACTGTGGAGACATCCAATATTTTTGTTAATAAAATATTAATGTGCCTAAATCAAAGTTGCTTTAATACAATCCAATGATAAAAAAGTCAAATTAAATTATATAAAATGACTAAGTTTGGAAAAGTCTCTCTACAGAGCTAATATTAATCCAATACAAAATAGTGCAGACGTGGAATCAATAAGTCAAGCATCCTTATCTTATATTTTGTCTTTTATATCACAGAAGCCTTTTTTATCAAGTGGTCTTTATATAAGATTTTAATTTATCCACAGAATTAATGACCTTTTGTGGTACATAGTTTATTAAATAATTTAATGCTTTACACTAAAAACGATTCCCAACCTTACAAGTCTGAAATTAGGAACGGTTAGTCTTTGTTTATTTTTAGTGTTTAAATCGTGACTATCGTTAGTTGATACCTACGATGGTTTTCTTAGCCAAATTAATAACTCATCAAGAATCATCATATATCAAAGCAACTTTGCATCATAGGCATCAGCCTACGACGACTTTAAGGTACTATTACTGAATCTAAAGCATGGTACATGTTTATTATCAAAAATAAAGCAAAATACGTTATATTAAAATTGGTAAATTTATCGCCACTGACTACTTAATTAACCGATGTCCATAATTGTTATTAATACCGCGATACCTACCTACAGCGTAGTTGAATTCACATTAGGCTCCGCTTCGTTTATGTTGGAAAGATAATGTTAATTTGTTTTTAGAGGTTAATTACTAAAACAAAACAATTTAATAATAAACTGAGTGAATATGTTCGGTGATTTTGTGTGTATAATAAATCCGTAAAGAAATCTAAAAGAATTTTACAAAATTACCTAATTATAGTACCTATAGGTATAATGGTCGAAATAAAAACGTTTATTTTAAAGATTCCGGCCTAATAGGTACTTTTAATTAGATCTTGTAAGTAGGAATAATTTATTACAGAACGTGAGGTCATGTGCCTCCTAAAAACTATATACCTACCATATTATAAAAACCTTTAAAATGTGTCATGTAGGAGAGACTTCATTTTGTTTTACCAGTTGGTGTTGAAAATAAACATGTTACGAATAACACGAATTTATATATATACAACTTGAACAAAACTTACGTCAAATTAATAAATATTTTGATGTTGGCAAAGAATGTGATGGAGCGAGCTATGCTTGGAGTCTCTCTTAGGGATAAGATTAGAAATGATTTAATTCGTAAGAGAACTAAAGTTACCGACATAGCCCGCAGGATCAGCAAGTTGAAGTGGCAGTGGGCTGGTCACGTATGTCGCAGAACCGATGGCCGTTGGAGCAGACGAGTTCTGGAGTGGAGACCGCGTCTTGGCAAGCGTAGCGTAGGACGCCCTCCGGCCCGATGGACCGACGACTTGCGAAAGGTCGCTGGTGGAAGCTGGATGAGAAAGGCGGAGGACCGGGAGGTCTGGCGCAAAATGGGGGAGACCTATGTCCAGCAGTGGACTGCAATAGGTTGAAGAGAGAAAGAATGTGATTATGTATCGCCCTCGCGGATCTTATTCCTCCGAGGTATCGCTATATTTTACAGAACCGTAAACATAGTAAAAAAATTGCAATCACTATACTTATGTTATACTTATGTTCATAACAATGATAGCATTGTTATGAACATAAGTAAACATAATTACGCCTAACGAATTTGGACTTCCTTTTTAAATCTATGATATATTCTTGTTTGCAAATAATGACCAGAAAACAGTAACTCTGGCCGGGATACTCAATTGAGATAATACGGCTTTGACGCGGCTTGATGGATTTGGATGGGACTTTTTTGGATTGTAGGTGATAAGACAATACTTTTTATTTTGACAATATTTTTTTACAATTACGCGGCCGCGCGTCGCGTCATGTAACGAAGCGATTTTAAATTGTTGTACTGCGGGGGAATCGCAGGGAACAGCTAGTATTTACATGTATAAGACAAATTAAATAACAGCTAATTTGGCATTATATTGAAAAACTTTTGCCATAAATTAAAAATAATAGTGTCAGGCTTTGACACTTAGTTACTTCAACTTCAGCTGTTGTTTATTTAGCAAAAAATATTTGGTTGAAAATTATCAATAATAACCAATGCAGTATATGAAATACTAGGTTTACATTCAAAGTTCTGAATTTCGTGATGTCAGGAGTATCTGAAGAGCAAGTGCAAAGCATAGTAGATATGGTTATATCAAAACATAACCTCAATGATTATGTTTATTTCACTGATCAAAAGTTTAACAGTATTGCTCATAATTATTTTGGTGTATTAATACCAGTCACGTTAAAAAGTAAAGACAAAACTAATAGCGGGACTAATAATATAACAGTAATAGAACTTGTTTTAAAGTTGTCCCCGTCAGATGAGCGGTTTCGAGTCAGCGGTGCCTTAACTAAGTTTTTTGCTTGCGAAATTTATGTTTACTCTACTTTACTGGTAAAATATCAACAATTTCAAGAGAAAGTTCGCCCGGAATCGCAATTCATTATGCCCAAATGCTATTATTTATGCAAGGATTATTGCAAAGAAGTTATCGCAATGGAAAATTTATGTGCTAAAGGATTCGCACCTTTCACTAAGAGTTTTTTCTTAGATTATGATCATATCCAAGTAGCATTGAAAGCTTTGGCCAAATTTCATGCCCTTTCTTTTATTTTGAATAAACAAGATCCTAAATTGTTTGATGAAGTTGCCATAATATGTATATTCCCTTGACTAGTGAGTCTAACAGTAGATTTACAGGAATATTGCTAGATAGGTTAGAGAAAGCTATTGATAAATTTCAAGGAACAAATTATTTGCCAATTTTAAATCATTTGAAAGTGAAATGTTGCAAGTATATTAAGTCGGCAGCTTATTCTGTGCAAAAGAAATGTATTTGCCATGGAGATCTTTGGGCCGATAATATCATGTTTAGTTATGATAAGGTAAGTACAGTTATTATAAGTCATTCAAGAAATAAGATTTTAACAGGTCCTAGCACTCTTCAATGTTTTCAACCAGACCAATGTTTTCGAAAACAGCAATCGCAGGGAACAGCTAGTATTTACATGTATAAGACAAATGAAATTACAGCTAATTTGGCTTTACATTGAAAAAATTTATGAAACTAGCTTCACTAGCATGTGGTGGTGGCCTCGAGCTAAACCTAGAACTAGGCTCTGATCATCTCTGAGATGCTTTAGTTCAACCTGGATTTATTATTATAATGGCTGAAATGATGACGGTGAAAGACAATAAGTTTAAATAGACAATAACATTTGGATCTTATATGCAACCCCTAAATGATTTTCATTGTTAAAGCTGTTTTATTATGGAATTAATTGGCAATCCAGCAGGTAGACCAAAATAGAATAGAATGCATTTTTTTGTTCAAATGTTAGTCAACAGCTTTAGTAATGGTGCACTAGTATTCCTGAGTAAATAATTGTATAAGTTGCTTCTTGTGCCAAAGGTTTTTTCTCTTAAACTGTCTCACTTATGAAGAAACTTAATATTTATTTATTTCATAACTTAATGTTAAATTAACTTCAACTTATCTTAAACATGAAAAGCAATCATATGTACCCCATTGGTCCCAAATTAATTGACTACAAAAAGGAATGCTTGTTATTTCCCATAAAAGCTTTTAAGGAAATTATCTTAAAAAGTGTATTTTTCTGAATTTTTTCAGGACCACAGACCAAGAGATGCGTGTATAATTGACTATCAAACAGTCCAAATGGGTAGTGCTGCATTTGATGCATTGTATTTAATCATTTCAAGTGCAAGCTCTTGTTTAAGAAAGGAGAATTATTTCAATTTGCTTAACATCTATTATGAAACATTTACAGCATTCCTGAGTGAAGTTGGATTAGAATCTCAAAATATATATTCCAGACAGATGTTTGATGAGGATCTAAAATTGGTTGCTCCAGCCTGTTTTATTAAAGCCAACACAGCCTTGTGGCTCAAAAGTGGGCTTCAAGAAGAAGGGCATGTTCGGAGTAAAATCGTTTTTGCATCTCCTCAAGAACGGGAAGATGCTGTGCACAGTTATAAAAGCATTATCACAGATATCATACAAGATTATATTTCATATGGTTATTTCAGTCAACTAGATACATATTAAAACCAATTTATAGACAATGTTCTTATTAAATACTCTTTTCAAATTAAAAAAAATTAAAAAGAAATGCATGTTAGGTTTAAACATGTTCTAAACAATTACAAAAGCTCATAGTGAAACTGTCAAATAGTTTTATATATGGTTTACACATCAATGAATATTCACTATATTTGAAAGATGAATTTGATTTATTTTTATATAGTATTCTCTATTTGTATACTAAGTACCAAATGAAATTAAATATTCAACTTGTTAATTTTTGTTGATTAATTTTACTGTATGTTTTATTAATTATAGAAAGTCAGACTACATTAATGTTATTGAGCTACTGAGAGGCTCATCATTACCAATTCATCTCAATACAATATTCATCACTACCTATTGGATTGGATGATTCTGTGATTTTTATAGCTTTAACTAATTATATGGATGCAATCTGTTGTTTAAAATGATCTGATGTTGAATAAATCTGGGAAAATGTTCAGTCATTTTAATTATGAAGTATTGCTTAAATCATCATCATCAGGACACCCGCACACAGGATGTCTATGAGGGGTTTGAGCCGTAATTCCGTGGGCTTGTGCTGATGGTGAGTAACGGCTGAATAGGTTAACGTGCCCTCCGGAACTGTGGACTCAAACATGAGCTAGCCAGTCTTAGCTCAGTGGCAACAGAACCTATGCCAGCCCCCCTCCCCCGGTATTTTTTTTTGTTAAATATGTTAATCCAGGGTAGGGCACATGATTTTTGTCGCCTTGCATTGTGATTGTGCTGGACTTGTGCGATCCTCAACCGAGCACACTAATAGAGCTAGTGTTACTACTTGAATTGCTTAATGCCAAAAAAAAATACGACATTGTTGTTAAGATCACATTATCAGCTCATTAAACGTCCCCGTTGAGGGGCACGGGCCTACCCGTATAGGGTGCCTCCTTAGTCGTTCACGCGGGCCCAGTGCGGATTGGCCACTTCACGTACAACCTATGAATCTTTTCGTAGGAGTGCCCAAGTTTTCTCACGATGTTTTCCTTCACCGTAAAAGCGTTTGATAACGTACATATAATTTCGAAAATCGAACACATTGGTACGTGGCGGGTATATGACCTGCCACCGATTCAGCCACCGACGCTCTATGAATAATAATAACAATGTTAATAATAAAAACAATAAACTCACTTGGGCATAAGTGCTCGGACGGATCAAATACCTAACTAAAATTACCATTATTATAACAAACCCCTCTAAATTATCAACGGGCGCATAATGTAAACGAAGCTAATCGTTAATTTCTAATGCTGGCGAATTATTCTTCCATGAAAAGGGGAGCAAAAGGAAATTGTTGTACTCACTTTAGTTTGACGGTTTTATTATTTTAATGGGTGTAGTTAGGCAGTTACGAGATAACAAAAGGGAGGTAACTTTACCTTTGTAACGTTGAATTTATTACTGAGTAACTTTTGAAAGTTACATCGGATACAAACAGGGAGATGTTTACAATACGCAAGAATACTAAATGCCATAAACTTGCTGAACTGCGGGCGTTTTACATGCTTTCACGGGTGATAACACTCTTAAGAATGTATCGTTTAAATTAATGCAATTTTGGGTTCCGTATAAGTTCCGGTTCAGAGTAGATGAGATGCCTTTACTTAGCTGCACTGTAGGTACAGGATAGGTGTGCTGCACGTTTCTAGATATACGACACTAACTTAGATAAGTATCTAGTACTAACTACTTTTAGGTACTCAAATTAGCTTTACGTAGGTAAATAATGATGATCTATTTAATGTATTTAATAATGTGAGTCAATTACCTACCTACCTATTCATCCATAAAAACTCGTTGTTTTCTTTCAAAAATTTTTTTTAAGTACTTACCTTAGATCACCTGACGTATTATTGTTGGTCATGTTGCATCATAAGAAACGAACACGCTTTCAATTCGGTATTCTCCACCATTCGCAATAAAATACCAAACCTTATTTTCATAAAAGTGCACTTTATTTTACATGTCGTTTCATTGATCACTTTTGTTTATTTGCAATTGCGTCTGGTTCCTTTACAAAGATATCTATGGTTCATCGTCTTCATTTCAACAATACCTATAGGTAGTAGGAACTTACCCACCCGTCTGCCATTTTTTTGTAGAAATAATTTTATTAAAGGTTGCGAACTAAGTTACGGTTACCGAAATGTTTAAGACTGAAATCTATCTACGTTCACCAATTAGGTACCCGGTGTAAAAGCCAACTGCGGCCAACAGTAGTAGTCATAACGAAAAAATAAAACTGAAATGCATTGCAAAATGCACAATGTTTTCTCCAACTTAAATAACAAATGTTACGTGTCAAAACAAAATTCGTAATGCAGTATGTTTTGTTCTAGGTATCTACGAGTAGTTAGTACCACCCAGAAATTCTAATGTCATAAATTCATAATGTTACATACGCTACGGCAGGTTGGTAAGTGTGTTCCTGGAGTATTGCCAGGGCAGTCTGTGAATCAGTATTTGTGAAATGAAGATGCACCACAAAACGGCCCTGATATGCCAAGAAAAATAATGGTATGTAAATTAGTATTCAGCTCTTTTAATACAGGTATATAAATTGTATGTGCTTACTTAAATTACTTTAAACTAATTACTTAAAATAAACAGAATAATAAAAAAATACAAAATATCGCAGATGATCTCAACAGGGTGAAAAGAGAATTTATGTTCGGAATGTATCAGAATAACTCCATTCCATGTTACGAGTATCGTGATGTGAGAATAGAAGATAGATAAATTCTTTATTTGTATCAGACACACAACATCGGAAACATAGTAAGTACACGGTTGCAACTTATACAAAACAAATCAAATGAAAATAAATATTAGGTAGGGTAAGGTTGCTCAAGTCGTACCCCCTAAGGAAATTATGCTATAATATTCACGACAATTGAAATAATACAAAATAATCTACATTTACTGAATCTTTATTTAGTTGTCTATTATTAAAAAATCACAGAAACTTACAGTGTTAATATTAAAATATATATTTGAACGTTTTTCAAAAACATACCTTCGGTACGATTAAGGTGCCTAGTTGCCTAATTCGTACACAATGCCACATACAGCCTTAGTCGTACTTAGAAAATACACTTCAGTGAAGATATAATAAACTATATAGAAAAATGCTTATTATTAAGAGATCAATTTAGTTAAAGTTAAAATTACAAACAATTCAGTCTGAGATTAACTCAAGCATATTATTTGGTAATTATTTTAGTGAATAACAAAATCTTAGACCTAAATAGAAATAACTAACACGGAGAACTGGAAAGATATAAAAATAATGCTTAGAAAATTATTGAAATTGAACACAGATATCACAGGTATATTTTTTTATTTTACTTTCAACACCAGCGAAACACTGGATCATGTCTTCTTCGCGATCTTCCTTACATAGTTGGCACAGCCACGATTTTTTATTTTTATTTTTTGTTCTCCTGTATGTCTCATCTGAACTTCTCTCTTTATGTTTTGTTTATTTCTTTTTCTGTTTTCAATTTTTTCATATCTAATAGGTTCTTCTTCTTATTCATGTTTTCTTTGGCTTCTATTTCATTTTTATAAGGACTGAAGTTAATTCCATCGTTTGCTTTTACCTTTATTCATTTTTTAATAACTGTATTATGCAAGCACTGGAGAAAAAACATTCAAGTGAGACTTTATTCTTCATTATTGGAAATTTTATCAATCTTGGACGGTTCAGGTTGAACGATGGGCAGCGTTGAATCTTTCGGTATTAGGGAGGTGTTTTGGGGTAATGGTATGAGGTGGTGGTGGTGGAGATACGACCAATACTGATGGCGACGCAAATATTGGTTGCTTATTATTGATGGCGATGTAGCTCTAGCGGGTGATTCCGTAGTTGGTTCAGAGGACCATTTGGTTCTTGATTTTGATGGATCAGAGATGTATACAGAAGCTACGAAATCCTCTCTTAATGACATTTCTGACACACGGCACAACCCTGTAGTAGTTTAAATGTCGTCTAAGTGAGGTTTCGGTATATTAATCTTCTGCAGCTTCATCAAATCCTATTTCTCCACTCCGATGTTTCTGTAAAGCTTCATCCATATCTTCTTGCTTCCAAGTAATATACTTTCTCTTCTCCATATTTATTACCTGGTGAAGAGTTATGTAATTATTAGACACATTATTTGCAATACTAAGTCGCACCGGTACGAGTAAAGAATTTTTAACAGGTACGACTAAGCAGTGGAATCTTTGAGGTTGAAAAATAAAATTACTAACATAACTAAAAATTTTCTCCTGTTTGAGTATGCCAAACAATTGACAGATAAGCATTAAAAATCGTGTAAACAAAGACAAAAATATAAAGATAACATTCCTGCCGTAAAAAGCTTTTGAATTATTTTCGCTGCATGTAGCCGACGCCTGACCACTTGTTTACTCTTGCTCACGCGACTAAATATTCACGTTAACAACACTAGATGGCCCAATTCAATGGTATCAGACGAGATATTGGTGGGGTACGACTAACCCGTGGTACGACTTGAGCAACCTTTACCCTACATATACATAAAATAATGTGTAAAAATATAGTATCATCATCATCATCGTAATAGCCTATATTGTCAACACCGAACGCCTCCCATAATGATTCCATGAGATCAATACCTAGCAGTTCACATCCGTTTCTACCTCATCTTAACTGTTCATCAGTTCATCTGATCGCAGGTTGGCCTACGTTTTTCCCATTACGTGGACCACTCGAGAACTTTTTCACCCCATCGACCATCGGTCCTACTTACTTTGTGCCCACTACTTCAATTGTTATATCCTGTGGCTATGTCAGTTACTCTAGTTCTCCTAGTATATTGAAGTTGGTCTTCTAAGACCTCTTTCAGCATCATAGACCACGAGTCAGTGACGGTTGGCTGGCTCAAAATATCTCCCATTCCTTATATCTATGATAAATATTCTTGTTAAAGACCAACCATATTGTTAATAAGTTATTATCGAAAATGAATATTCTTACCTTAAAATATTATGCTTATTAACTTTCCTAGATTCAAGGAGCATTGCAAGGTGGAAGGACCAGGTAAGGTGGAAGAAGCATTGTAAGGGTTCGAGGAACTTGTCACTTTAACAACCATCTAAGATTTCAAGGAAACGGGTACAAAAAATGGCATTGTATATGTCGCCGCAACCAATTTAATATCGATAGATAATTCATCAAATATTATTTAACAATATATTTAACTGGTAACATTGCAACTTAATCCTTAATGATTTTAAGGAACAGTGTTTTGACAAAAAACATTAGTGTTTCCTGTGACGGCGATTGTTGTAATTACATTTTTATTAATTCATAATTTCCAATGTAACATCTCTTATAAAACCATTAAACATTATTTAAAGCTTAATTTAAATAGTAAAATAATTATTCCAGCATTACTGAATAGAAGTAATGCTGTTTTGATTAATAAGTTACCAACACGAGATTAGCGAAACTACATCCGTGTATTTAGATCAATTAACTAATGTTTTTATTAATCTTCATTAGAAATCTGTTTTGTTAATAACAAATCTTTATACCAATAAATATTATAAAATATGTAGTGAATATTAACTATAATTAAATAACTTGTTGAGTTAAGAATTCATATTAGGATGTTTTGTAATCCACTGTTTTGATTGTTAAGTTCCGGCAACCTTGAAGGCGTGTGAAGCGCCGAAATGTGGAGCCAATGATTGAATGGCACATTCTGGGTGGTGATTCGGGTCGTGCTAGTCATGTAAGTAAGATACTAATTTTTGTATCCTAATATTTGTAATAAAAGAGTTAAGTTTTATTCTTGTTTCTTTTACTTTTCAAACCTAACTTGATTTTAGTAAACTAAATAGTTTGATTCTCAATATTAACATGAATCGTTGGCCTTAACTATAACGCCAGCGATACTGTACATACATTTTGTTATAAAGCCTATCGTGCTCCGACATATATTTTCACGCCAATCAGGTAGCCGCGGTGATTTAATTTCTATTTTGAGTACTATTCCTTAATATTGAGAAGAATAACGCTAATGTTGACACAGTATCAACACAGCTGTAATCTATTGTAGTGCTCTGAATTTTCATTCATTTTGATCCGATATCCTATATAAGTTCACCATTTTCCCTACTAAACCTCCACCATTCCATTGTATTGTGGAAATAGTGTGAATAATTTAAACATTCCACCAATGGTTACATCGTACCAAACTGTAGAAAACTAACTACAAAATCCAGCTTCAATTTACCGAAATCCACATAAAACCGATTCTTAAGTGCGATCCAGACTTCAAGAGGAAATTCTTTATCACTATGCAGCTAAAGTAGGGATGGAAATGAAATTTGCTATTGTATTCTGTGAAAAGAATATTGGCACAAGTTGGAAATTTTGCGCGAGTGACATTTACATAAGTACTGCCAGATTAGTGCTTGCGACTTTCTTTCCGTGGTGGTTGCATTTGGTTTGGTTCATATAGCTGTTATATACATGATTTAAAAGTATAGATTCGTTAGTGATGTTCATAAACAAACTAAAAGGAGTGTTCCGAAGCAGCGACAGCACCGATAACATATTTCGAATGAAGCGTAGGTACATTTATCTTAATAAAGAGCCTGCAACTGTATTCTCTTTGGCGGTTCGTTTTTGAGGCACAGGTGGCGTATTTACCTTTATATATAAAGAATATCATTGGTTATATAAAAAAAGGTTCTGGTAAAAGCCTGGAGTGATAAAAACTCATAGGAAAACACAAATCCGTCTATGGTAGATATAAGGAAACAGTTTAAGATATAAGAAACCCTTTAAGAGAACAGTTTTGTTTTCCAATAACCTAACAAAAACATATTCTATTGCAGTTTGTTTTTTTTTAAAATTCTGCCAATTTATAATAAGAAACTAAACATTAAGTTGGCTTCTTTTGCAAGGAAAAGATGGAAACAATCTGTATGTATGATAGATACTTACATTTGTAAGCAATATAAATACGAACACAAAATGAAATACGTTAGGGAGGCTAGAGGTCAGTCCTTATTGCGTTTTTCTAATCCATAGAGGTTGAACTTTATAAAAGGGTAAATTAGCATACTGTTTTGCGATGTCAACAATTTATGAAATAAAATTTGCAGATTTTGAGAAAAAAAACATTAGTAGTATGTTTGCAAAATTGTTTTATAATCCCAAAATATGTAGGTAGGTATATCTTAGGAAGTTGTCATTTTCGCTTTAACCAATAAATTTGATAGGAAAGTATTTAATACAAGTACCTACGTATGTAAAACTGTGAAATGAACTTTCACTGAATTCCGGAGCGATACGGCCTGGCGTCATTAAAAAAACAGCGTACACTCTTTTAAAGGGCCGGCAAAGTATTTCTGGGAACTCTGGTCTTGCAAATATTTATGGGTGGCGGTGTCACTTACCATTACGTATGCTCGTTTGCCTCCTGTTAAATAATATGAAAATATATTTTTTTTATTGCAAACTGATTTATCAGTTTGTGCTTAAAATAAGTTTACGTGTAGAAGTACATATTTAAATATGAATAAATAAATATTAATATCAACTGACATTCATACAGCGCCATCTAGCTCCAAGTTTAGCGTAAAGCCTGTAGTATCTTTGAGTTCTACTACTACTCCTTTTTCATGGACTTAGATATATTTGCTGACCGGGAAACTGATTTCAAGAGGAAGGCTATTGGTATCCTTAATAACTTAACAGCATAATTTGAACCGATTGAATGTTATAGGTGTAAAATGCTAGTTATCATTATAGGTATAAACGAGTAACACTTTAAATAAGTCGTGGATAATGGTGTAGGTGTCACAATAAATAATTTTGTAACTTACTCTAATTATAAGGACAGATTGTGATGCTGTTTATTATACCAAATAAATAAAACAAAATAAAAATACTAAACAACGGAAAAATATACTTTTTTTTGTAAATACATACATACATGTACATAGAAAACCCAGACTAATACAAACAGACATGTTCATGCACACAAATGTTGTACTGCCTGGGGACTGAATCCGGATCCCTTGGTGTAGTAGCAGATGTCTCAACCATAACACCGAACGGGTCGTCAAATTATAACTAAGCTTAAACCTTCATTATGAAAACACGATTCGTACAACTGATTCTTTCTCAATCGCCTGACATAATTTACCTATTTTGTCTATGTATATTCTTAAATACACACAAGACGACAAATTAATGCGTAATAAAAATTGCCAAAATATTTCTTGACCTAGGGATGACTTCTTAAGCACTGCGGCACAAAGAAAAATATATCTGCTCTTATGGTTAGTTTTTTTGGTTTGTTCTAAATTCCGGTCTAACTTATTGTTATGATAGAAATCGGACTATTGAAAAATATTTACCTTATCGCCTTAATATTAAAGTTTCGATTAAATTTTCATCATCACTGTGAAATTCAGCGGGCAATTAAACTATATTCGGATACTTTAGGCTAGTCTTATACTATAACCCAATAGTATAAGACTAGCCTAAAGTATCAATCGAACTATCTAAAATAACGACCTAGCAAAACACAATATAGACGGCTTATTAAGTATTCTAACTGTATTTTCGCTTGCTATAAATAGTATTGCTAGATAAACAATTTCTGCTTTTAGTACAAATCGGCCAATTAAACACAATTGACTAAATCAAAATAACCGCTGTTTGTTTATTTGTAAAAGTTTTCAATTAAGTTAAAGGAGTGATAGAATATGAATTAATTACTTGAGATCGAGGTTTAGGTATCCAATGATAGAAAACAAAAATTGTTATGGCCTCAATTATTATTTATAAATATTGTTTCAATTAGTTAAATGTTTGTTTTTGGTTTTCCTTATTCTTTCTTGTATGAGTAGTTAGTACCACTTTCTTGGGTCTTTCTCAACAGGCCAAACCACTAAAGCGCTTTTTTTCAAGCAATAAAAATTAATATTTTTAGTTAAGTATTTTAATTGATTTTTATTGTTTTTTTGTATTTTTTTGACGTTCATAAGTGCTTTTTTAAGCCTTATTTGAAATAAATGGATTTTGACTTTGACTTTTGATATTGTACGACAAAATTTTTATGAATATTGAAACACAAGATGTGAAATCCCATGGTTTCCCAAAAAAGAACTAGTATTGCGGCAATACTAGTTCTTATTTTGCTGCTATCTTTCTCAATCTGGCCCGTATTCTAGAACGAGACTCAAGAATTTATCTTCACTCAGAGTTAGAATGGGATGCCGCTATTTATAGTATATAGCACTATTCTTTTCTAAGATCAACGTTGGGTCTCGTTCTAGATTACGGGCCTAGATAGTATTTAACAGGTGCCTAATCAAATTATTTTTTATCGAGTGCGTAGATTAATGATTTCTTGGAGTACCTACAGAGCGGCACCTTAGGGCCCCTTGATTTGAAAGCACTGAATCATCTTGTTGTTAGACAGTTCAGTGTCTTAACTAATCTCAACAAAATCGCTTGTGGTAATTTTTATGCCTCCCTCTGCAAGATTCACAGCTCTGGATTTACCCAGTCACTACTGAAACTATGTTTTGTCGCGTAAACAGTATTTTTTAGTATTGTTACCTTATAAATAAGCTAAGAAAAGTATTTATTGCCATAGGACATCGGGAATTAAGGCACAATAGAAAATCTATTGTGTCTGGCGCCCTAAGGCGTCCTATGCGGTCAAAGGGTTAAATATTAGTGACTATATATTGGTAAATATTACAAATATTAAATTATTCTCATTCCAATAGCATCATTAAGAAATTCCTCTATCGGTCTAAATCATACCAAAGGAATCGATCCGTTGACTCGGCTAATCGGTTCTATGCAGTCAGCCCGCCACTTAGTTGCTAAATGGAGTTTGATTCGTGTAATTGCTTTTCTCGAGTTTGAGTTGCGGTATTAACTATCGTATTCAGCTCAGTCTGATTTGAAATATCTATGGGAGCTAATGTGTGCGATTCGTATGCTTCAAGGACTGACTATTACCTGACGGTGACCGTCACGGTCACTAACTTCTTATTCTTACTATTATCCCTTTAACCTATCGCAGTTCACTGTTGCACTTAGGGCTCCCCATTCTAAATTTTCACTTTTCTCATCAAGCCACCAGCGTCACTGCGTAAGTTGTCGAGCCTACGCTACGCTTGCCAAGACGCGGTCTCTATGCCAGAGTCGTTTGATCCAACGGCCATCGATTCTGCGACACGCGTGACTAGCCCCTTGCCACTTCAACTTGCTGATTCTGACATTAATATTTGAATTTCATTTGTTTCTCCAACTATGCCTTTAGTATTTGATATGTTTACCCGGCAGAACCATGATAAAGGCAGTAAAATTAATGAATACTGTGATTATCATATTTCATTAACTGCGTAGTGGTTATACTGCTATTATGAGATCTTTCGTGAATCGTAGGCGAAAGTTTGCATTTACCACTAGGTGAACTATTTGCTTGATTGTTGACCAATTCCTTAACCTTTTATTCCAGGTACAACAGAAAATCTTTTGCTTTTATTGGATACATCCGGCAGTGGAGTTAAAGGGTTTTAAAAAAATGACAGTAGTTTTGAATAACATAGTGATACAGATTTTCATAATTTGAAATTCATCGCGACTTAGGAATATTTCTTGGTAGGCCTGCATGCTCGGATAAGGCTGGGTGTATAACAATAATCCTATTGATCCCTTGTCAAGGGTTTACGGAGGTTTGATGGAAGCCGCAAGGATGCAATAACCGGACTTTTTCGGATTGACAAAACTATCAATATTTCTAGGCAATATTTAGCGAAAACATAATATCTTTGTGGCAATGACATATGAATATGTAATTTTATCATTGTGTGATTATTCTGCCATCACATTGGGAACTCTTAAAGCCATAAACTAGAAAGAAGAAGAATTACATTAGAATGTGATTATGTGACAAAACTCACCATATATGTCCAGTAGTAAATAGTTTATTTCATCTGTAAGACATTGATAATCAGAGCTAGGCTACTAAACTGTGGCGTATAAGTAAAAAAGTGTAATATTAATATTACAATATTTACGAATTTCCAAAAAGTTTCCGCAATGATACGTATGTTTATCAGTTGACTTTAGCCCATATAGTACAAGCACCTTGCTTAAATTGGGGCTAAAGTGCTAATGGATATTTATAACTAAACCAAAAATAGAACGCACACAAATCAAAGTGAGCGGAAATGATCCTGTCTACTTTATTTGCATCCGGTTTATAAGACGAGGGTGTGTTCTGTCAGGGATTTTTCGTTTTAGCAAACATTGTCAGGAAAGGTGGGTCGTTAGGTCACGCGTAGGGGGCGAATCCGTTTGACAGGATAGACGGTCTTCGTTAGGACACGTTTTGCCTTTGGGTGAATGGCTCACGTCCTGGCATTCACAGATACTGGGGTGAGCCCGGAACGGAGATAGGGTTGCCAGAACATCGTGTTGGATTGGCAACATTTATTTTTAATATAGTTAGCAAATAGATAATTTGGTTTAGTATCTGGCAACACTCTCTCGCTATGCCGGTCAAGGCGATAACATCTTGTTTTGTACAGAAAAATTAATACACGGATTATTACAAACAAATCTATTTTATTTCGCTCCATCTGCTGCTGATAATCACAAAAGGTTATGGGCCCAGTCGCCCGGAGCGAAATATAAATAAATTGTTTGCTCTGAACACGTGGTTAAGCGTAGGTGTGGTTTGCTGTGGTCAAGCAGTGGTGCAAACAAAATGGACGGCGAGGGCGAAATATTTGAAGCGACGAATAATCGCTTGTTGCTTGAAAATGCCGGTAACTGGCATACATGGAAATTCCAAGTTAAGGTCATATTAAAGGCGGTAAATGTCTACGACGTGGTGGACGGCTCGTCAAAATGTCCAGAAGATGACGACAAAGCCACGTGGAAGAGGTCGGATGCCAAGGCCCAAGCAGTAATAGTAAGTAGATTGGGTAACACAGCTATGCTGCATGTGCAAAATTGTGAAACTGCTAAAGAAATTTGGGACAAGCTAAACACAATTTATGAACAAAAATCCGATGTGTCACTTCACATATTACAGCAACGGTTCTTCGAAGAAAGGTACAATACCTCGGAAGATGTATCTACATTTGTAGCAAGGATAGAATCACTTGTAGCGCAAATAAGACAAGCAAAAGGTGAAATTGCGGAAAACATGATTGTTACAAAAATCATAAGCTCGGTGGGTGAAAAGTTTCGACACTTTGTCTCTGCATGGGATTCTGTACCAGTAGAAAAGCGAAACCTGTCGGAGTTGACAGCCAGACTCATTAGAAGAGCAAAGAATTACAATGTACCAGAACAATGAAAGCAGTGGTTCTACAGCATTCAAAAGTTATACTAAAACAAGAAAATGCTTTAATTGCGGTAGAGTGGGACATTATAAAAAGATTGTAAAGCTAAGAAGAACAAAAGTGATAAGACCGAAGATACTCCATTTTGTAAACAGTGTAAAAAACGGGGACATACAAAAGAAAAGTGTTGGTATAACAAGGGCAATAAACAACTAAAAGAAGATGAAAAACAAAACGCATTTGTCATGTCAGTGTATGGACTTGGGGCAAAAAGCTTAAACAGCAAGTGGTATTTGGATAGTGGTGCTTCGGAGCATATGTGCTTTACAATGAACAATTTTACTAACTATAAAAAGTTGTTAGTTCCAAAGGATGTTGTTATTGGAGATGGGACAACCATAAAAGCATTAGGTTATGGTGACATTGACCTTGAGGCATATGATGGTGAAAAATGGATAAATACATTGATAAGCAATGTGTTGTATGTGCCGAGCCTCAAGATAAACTTATTCTCGATGAGTGCTGCTCTAGATAAAGGCTATAAGTTAGAGTCAACAGCTACTGAGTGTCATTTTATCAAAAACAGCAGTGTGTATGCTGTAGCCAAGAGATATGGTAAAATGTACACAATGTTATTCAGACAGCAAAATGCTAGTGCAATGGTTGGAAAAAGTATGTCAGGTTTGAGGGAATGGCATGCTAAATTAGGTCACCAAGATATAAATCAAGTGAAAAGCATCTTAATAAAACATGATATTAAATTAGAAAATAGTGAAGAAAACATGTTTGCCATGTTTGAAAGGAAAACAACATAAGTTTCCTTTCCCATCAAGTACTAATAGGGCAACAAAACCAGGAGAGGTAATTCATATTGATATTGGAGGTCAAATAGAAGAAACTTCACTAGGAGGAGCAAAGTACTTTCTACTAATCAAGGATGATTATTCTAAATATAGAAAGGTGTATTTTCTGAAGAATAAAGGTCAGTCCATAGAATATTTAAAACAATATTTGAAAGAAGTGCAAGTTAACCCCGGTCATATAGTGAAATACATAAGAAGTGATAATGCAAAGGAATTTATAAGTAAAGAAATGAAAACTTGCTAAAGTCATATGGAATACAACACCAAAGAAGTGTGTCATACACTCCACAACAGAATGGTTGTGTGGAACGTGAGATGAGGACAGTCATTGAGTCAGCACGAACTATGCTTCTGGAAAGTGGCCTAAATAAGAATTTGTGGGCAGAAGCGATCAATACTGCTGTCTACATCATCAATAGAACGGGTCCAAGTCGAGTAAAGGATAAAACACCCTATGAACTTTGGTGGAACAAAGAATTTGATATCAACAACCTTAAAGTCTTTGGTAGTCAAGTATCCATTCATATTCCTGATCAGAAACGGGTAAAGTTTGATAGAAATTGCTATTTCATTGGATATGGAGAAAATACAAAAGGATACAGGATTTAGAAAGAAAACATAGTAGACATCAAGAGAGATTAGTGTTTATAAAACCATGTATAGAAAATAAAGAAAGAGTCAGAAAACAAGAAAAGGATAAATACTACATTAATTTTGATACCCAAGAAGAGGCAGATCAAGTTTTGGAACAAGAAAGTCAATATGAAAATAGAGAGAATCATGAAACTATAGAGAGTGAAGATGAGCAGGATTCCATTTCTTCTCATGAGCAGTCAATATTGGAAGAAGAGGTAGAGGAAGACATAGAAGAACAACAGGAAAACTCACAGAAAACAGAAAGACCTAGAAGGGCAAGCAAAAAGCCAAGCTGGTTTAAGGACTATGTACAAGGAGATGAAAATATGTTCCTAAGCTACGGCTGTGATGAACCTATTTCCTACCAAGAAGCTATGATAAGACCTGATAAAGGTAAATGGGAGGAAGCCATAAATAAAGAGTTGAAGACACTTGAGGAAAATAATACATGGGAAGAGGTAACAGAAGTTCCTGATGGAGAAAACATAATAAGTAGCAAGTGGGTATTTAAAGTCAAGGAAGCAGATGGAAAAGCGTTGTATAAAGCTCGCTTAGTGGCTCGAGGATTCCAGCAGAAGAACTGTGATGACCAGACATACTCACCCGTGGCCAAATTAACTACCTTTAAAACCATGATGGCTGTAGCCACCCAGAAAAGACAACCAGTGTACCAGATGGATGTTACCGGAGCATTTCTTTATGGAGACATAGGTGAGACAGTTTTTATGAGATTACCATGTAATAAAATATGTAAATTAAAGAAGTCAATTTATGGTCTTAAAAAGTCTCCTAAATATTGGAATACAAAGTTTAATAATTTTATGTCAAATGAAAATTTTCTCAGATCGAAGAATGACCCATGTTTATATTTCAAACATATTGGAAGTGACTATATTTATGTGCTGTTATTTGTTGATGACTTGTTGTATTTTGGTAGTGATAAATACAAAGTAAATGACTTTAAAACTTCAATATGTAATAACTTTAAGATGAAAGATTTAGTCTAGCCAGTAATTATTTGGGAATACATATTAAACAGGATCTCGAAAATTGTGTAACTGTAATTAATCAGAAAAGATATTTGCTAAAGTTGTTGGATCTTTATCAAATGTCGAATTGTAAAACTGTTTGTACTCCAATAGAACAGAACTTTAATTTTGAATTATTACAAAGAGATAAAAGTGAGAATGTTGAAATTGAAAAAGCCTGCAAAGTTTAGTTGGTAGTCTTCTGTATGCTACGTGTACTAGACCAGATTTATGTGTAGTAGGATTTCTTAGTAGATATGTACATTGTGCTAGTGTAGCTTTGTTTAAATGTTTAAAGAGGATATTGAGATACATTAAAGGGACTATTGATTTATCTTTAACATACAAATATGATAAGGAATATACAAATGAATGTAAATTACAAGGTTTCAGTGATGCAGATTGGGCTGGTGATGTTGCAGACCGGAAGTCGACATCAGGTCAAATATTTTATATTTTTAATTGTCCAGTATCTTGGTACACCAAGAAACAAACTTGTGTAACACTGTCATCTTGTGAAGCTGAATATGTAGCTCTTAGTGTATGTATTATGGAAGGATACTATTTGAAAAAGTTACTTAAAGATTTTGGATATTTTAATGTAGATATTGAAATATTAGAAGACAACCAAAGTGTAATTAACATAGCAAAGAATAATGAAAGTAATAAAAGATTGAAGCACATAGATATAAAGTATCAGTACATTGTAGAAAGTTTATTAACTGGTTCCATAAAAGTTAAATATGTTTGTAGTAACAACAATGTAGCTGATTTGTTTACTAAACCTTTAGGAAAAATACTATTTGTTAAACTAAGGGATAAAATTTTGTCATGAGTTTATTAAAATAGGTTTAATAGATGCCTAGGAAGGTACTAAAAAGTTTGATATCTTGTTTATACATGGAATGTTGTTTAGTTTTCCCTATATTAATCGCATATTTGTTGAAAGGTAGGTAAACCATTAAAGGGGTGTAATTCAAACTTTTGTATAATGTTAAAATAATGGTTGTATGGAAATTAAAATATAATGTTGAAGGGGTGTGTTGGATTGGCAACATTTATATTTTAATATAGTTTAGCAAATAGATAATTTGGTTTAGTATCTGGCAACACTCTCTCGCTATGCCGGTCAAGGCGATAACATCTTGTTTTGTACAGAAAAATTAATACACGGATTATTACAAACAAATCTATTTTATTTCGCTCCATCTGCTGCTGATAATCACAAAACATCGCAATAGGGAAATTATTTTGTATTTCATCAAGAAGGAGTTTATCGTGTACGTACGTAGTTTTTAACGGACGCAGTTGTGGTGTTGTGATGTCATAAACATAGTCTAGAATCTTTGTTCAGGATTAAATCCTGATTTGTGATGGGCTCTTTTAAGTCCTGTACTTGTACTTGTGTGAGGAGAGGCATGTTAATTGTTTTTTACCGTATGCAATAAAAATATCTTTATCAAATATGCATGAAAAGCAATAAAGTTGACAACTAACCTGGTTGTGGCAATGGTTAACAATCCATAAATATACACCCGTGATATTCAGAAACTAAAAGCTATATTTATTTCATTGCTTGTTTAAATCTTAAGCTTGGAACATTGTTTACCAAAGTATAACTGTTTGGAAGAAAATAAACTTGACTGGTCGCAATTTAGGATGACTTCTATTGGATATATTGGGTTATCCGAAAATATAAAGATAAAACAAAAAAATTGTTTCGATTATAGAGGGTGACATTCGCAATGCTTGGTCTTCGAAAAGGTGAGCGAAATATTTAACATTAGTTCCCTTCTTGCTTCGTAAGGCATGTAAACCGTTTTTGCAGGCTACTATCTTGGGATGATATTAGTCTTAAACATTATCTATATAAATTGAGCCTGTATCGTCAATAGCCACATTGTGTTGAATTAAGATAAGTGCTTTAGCGATATTAATAATTTTAACATGCCACCACATACGTGCCATTTATCTATAGTGTCGTTTAAATAGAACTTGCCACATCCAATATGAATATGTTAACCCAGATTTAGTTATGAGCCGAATATACGCAGTGTTCTACTTAGCCTAAATCTTATAATACCACGTTCGCTAAATATATGCCGGTATCACTGACACGCCTCTTCTTAGGAAATATGCAATGCTGAACACGTTCTGACACTTGCGTGATCCGGTGGCAACTGGAATAGGGTTGGCACCTTACCTTATGCGTTGATTTGGTTAAGTTATTTTGTAACAAAATGGGAATTATCCTATTGATATTAAAAACTTCTTAGAAGGGTATTTTTCATCACATAATTCTAATGTTTTAAACCTCAACATTCATGTTACACTGAGTACTGCGACTACAAGTATAAATTAACCTGAATAGCGTCCAAAACTCAAATAATAATAAAAATACACTGTTTATTACTTTCAGCCAAGCGCTGCTTTATAAAATCTCGCATAGGCAAACCTTAGAGATTGTAATAAAATATCGCAGAACAAACGGGTGGTATGACGCCGCTAAGTTACATCCCTACGCGAGTCCGGAATAACAATTACGGGATGCCATCACACCGTTTATTAAAAAAGAACTTTGCTAATTATTGAAACGTGGAAGGTTTATTAATCAGAAACCTGCCTGATAATTACAGGGTTCTGGGTTCTGTGTAATTTAAAGATCAAGGATCCGAGTTGAAATAATGTGAAGAAGCTCTGTGAGTCCATTTGAAATTTCTAGAATGTATTCTAGAAATTTCAAATGAGCGTCGGTGGCTCATTGGTGTGGACAGTCGGCTTCCGATCTGAAGGTTGCAGGTTCTAATCACACCCCGTACCAATGTGTTTTGAATTTTCGAAATAGTATGTATGTTTACCTGACGATCTTCCTGTGAAGGAAAGCATCGTGAGGAAACCTGTGGACGCCTACGAAGACATTCAAAGGTGGTGCTTGAAGTCCACTAATCCGCTTGGGCCCGCGTGGATGACTAAGGCCTATCACCTAATACGTTTGTCGTCTAAATCAAACTTGAATAAATAAAAATAACTAATGTTTTTTGAGAGATTAAAATACACGTTTTATTCTTTTTTTATTTAATTATTGAAAAGTCTATTTTCATGAGCCAATTTCAGTTTAATGACGTTTAATCAACTTCTGAATAAAGAAACTTCAATATAACATCAAGTATAAAACCAACTGTATTGTATATTTTATTGAAATAATTACCTTGCAAAACATTATTTTTGTAGAATATAAAAAATAAATATTTTCTTTAATTTTTCTCTCTATTTGAAATATATTTAACTAAAATTAACACCGAGGCCGAATAGGACATAAGCTACATCTTTCATGGACTTACATTTATTTCTTCTTGTAATGGTTGGTTAAAGTACCTATCTAGTTTTATGACCGTTTTCAGAGACCGAACTTTTATTTGTAGCACTTTATTCGTAATACATATTAAACCACAATGTTAACCATCACGCTATGTAAGTCTAGGGATGGGCTCTCAGAGTTCTGAATGTACAAACATTAACAAATATTCTTTATTGGAAGTTCGATATTGTGCATGGTCTTCTATCATACGATATCATTAAATTTTGACGACCATTTGGTGTAATGGTTGAGACGTCAGCTACTACACCAAGGGTTCCGGGTTCGATCTCCGGGCAGTACAAACATTTGTTTGCATGAAAATGTCAGTTTATAATGGTCTGGGTGTTTCTATGTATAATAAAGTAGGCTATTGTGAAACGTGACGTGATACAAAACATTCACGCTGTGTAAAAACAAGATTTTTGACATCAGCGTCATCAGCCTATAACTGCCCACTGCCAGGTAAAGTGATCTCGGGGGTCTTGGGTCCAATCACGCAGGAAAACCGCATAAAAGTAACTTAGCGCGATTTTTCTCAGTTTGCTTAGAACATTGTACACTGAATCTCCTGATTATCTGAAAAGAAAGATGATTCTTTGCTTCAGATGGCATATAGCTGTTGGTTCCAGAAGATATTACGCATTACTTGGGAAGGTAGTCATTAACGCATTGGGCCAGCGGATTGGTGGGTGTTAATGACTTATTGTGGGTTGCGGCCCATCCGTAAATTAAGTTCATAGTAGTTAAAGTTGTGTTACGTCAATTTAAATTTTTCGTCATCCCACTGCATCCCACCACGTAGGCTCACTAAAAATTGATACTTGTTAATAAGAAAAGAGCGTACTCTTGCTTAAAAGGCCGGCAATGCATCTTGTAGCTCCTTTGGTATTGCAAATATCCATGGGCGGCAGTATTCACTTTCCATCAGGTGATCTGTCTGCTCGCGTGCCCCTATAAAAAAAACATGTCTTGTAAATCACGGAAAGACTTGACAGTTTTTTCGGTCATCCATCCTACGAATGGCCATTACGATTGTTGCTTGACTTCTGCGATCGTTAACCGCACTAGCTAGTCGCTGTGTTATTGAACCCTCCGTTGCTTATTATTATAGGACAAATTAATTTGCATGCCGTTCATGTTGTTAACGCCGTAGAAACAATACAAGTGTAAACACGCCTATAATAATTTTAATAAAGCTGAAACTCCTTAATTAGTATGCTGATTGTGAAAAACGCTAGAACCGAGGCGGGTAGGGATGAATTTTAAAACAACAGACACGTGTAGGAGTTTTTTTTTTGCCGGAGACATCTATCGAGATATGGGCAGTGTTATGGTTTCATCTACGTATGAACTATCGATGTTAATGCCGTTTCGACCTCCTTTATAATGTTAATTTACTTAATTTTTTTCTTATTTTTAATAGTTTTTTTATGTGTAATAAATAGAATGCCATGTATTTGAATAACATGGTACATATTTGTGGTTATAACAATATATAATAATAAAATTCTCAACAAAAACATCTTCCTAATTTTACTATATTTATTTGTCTTTGTTTGAAGAAGCCACCTTCAAAACAGGTAGACTGCTGAATTGGTAAAGGTGGCGCGTAGCAGATGGATAACAACTGCTAGGGATCGGTCTGCGTGGAGATCATTAGCAAGGCCTTGTTCAGGAGTAGATAATGGATATATTTAATGATGATGATGTCGAAGTGAGAGTGTTTGCCTAAATCTCAATCTGAGTAACTACAGAGGCATTTTGGATGCTATTACAGAGGGGTCTCAGACAGTGTAATCTCAGTAAAGCTCTTCACCAATTCGATGGATGGATGCCTTAAATCTACTGGATTGAGATGGATTTAGTATGAATATAAAATGGCGCCAGCATGACTCATTCTCGATTTGTCGACTATATTGTGGTACCAGTATTATTGAGACACAAATGATCGTGGACTCAATTGAGTTTTTGGACAAGTTGGCTTGACCTACTTACATTTGGGCACAGCATATTGTGATAGAAAGATAGAACTGCAACTGTGATTAAGCGTATAATTATAGCGACATTGCAGACTGGTCATTCACCAGCCCACTTCAACTTGTCGATCCGGCGGGCTTTGTCAGTAACTTTAGTTCTCTTACGGATTGAAATGAAATCATTTATTTATTATTTTATATTTATTGATTAAATCATATTGATCTTATTCCTAAGAGAGACCCCGAGCATAGCTCGCTCCATTGCGTGTTGAGTTACTTTGAACTAATCTCGCAGTCAGTGTCGATGCCTGTCGTCTTTAAGCATTTCTGATTCGTTGACGTTAGGAAATGATGTCGTGAGTAACTGAGTAATACCTCGGTCACACAATACTGACTTTAAACAATAACGTTGTGTTTCGTCGTGTGAGTGAAGTGACCGGACGCACAACGTTTGGGACTGTGTTATTTATATTTACTTTGCCCTTTCCCTTTTTATATTCAGCAACGCATTTGTTGCTTGGAGTTGCAGTGTCATGGATGACATAATTTATGGAGGTAATTTACACGTTCCTATTTAAGAAATTAAAATAACTGCACAAGACTTTCAAACTATTTTTTTTCAATACAAGACGTAGCTGTTATTACTCTATGGGAGCAACAGAGTAAACTGTGTCGACCTATTTTCCCACCAGATATCGAAGGCAGTCAGGCTTAAGACGTAAACAACCAATTTGCATCGCGTCAACCGATTGACGGTGCTTTGATTACGAATGAGAAATTTATTTGCATAACTCGTCTTTTTCAATCTATAAATAATTGATAACCGCCAAGCGTTGCAGCAGTTTATGCTACGGTGGGACTTTTTGATCGTTGAGACGTCGAATACTACACCAAGGGATCTGGGTTCGATTCCCGGGCAGTACAAACATTTGTATGCATGAACATGAAATGTCTGTTTGTATTGGTCTGGGTTTTTCTATGTATAATATATGTATTTACAAAGTATGTTCATTAGTTGTCTAGAACCCGTAATACAAACTTCACGCTTAAGGGGTAGATGGCGCTGTTTTGTTATAGAATTTGTAAGTAGCCACTTGTTATAAAATTTGCTCAGATTTCAGAGCTTGAAAGGTCTCATTTTTCCACCGATATAAAACATATCAAGTAAACATTTATTTAGAATAAGAAAACTTATTAGGAATTTGTCAAAGCAAAACTAGCAATAAGGCTCTGCTGCGATGCATATTTTGTTTAACTTCAAAGCGCCATTTTATTTTCCACTTCACCTGTGGCTATCCAAATATAGATCTAGCAACATGACGTCGAACCGGCGCGCTCCATTTCCCTCGCGCGTTTTCAATAACTACCCTGATTTGTTTACCTCCTGTTTTATTGAGAATTTTATTGCACCTCCGGCACACGGCCGGTTTGTACAACGTGAAAGTTTGAGTTATCGCTCGTAAATGCCGTAGTTTAGTTCGATACGATAATTGAGTTTTTGTTTCCTTAGAATGTTACCAAGTTTTCTGGATGGTGCATAGCAAACGTGCCTTTGTCTTTACGACGGGTATTACGCCGGATCAGTTGAAGTTCTTTGTAACTTATATGAACGTTGAGCCTATATGAAATACATTATTTTTGAATATATTTTTATGCCTATGTCGCAATCATCGCGACAACCGAATAATATGGATATCTCATAATATGAGAATCATGAACTTTCATGATTAAGACCGAGTTCTTAGCGATCAGGTCTAGTACAAGTCAAGAACCGTCTTCAACATACTTTACTGTTAACCTACCTATGGTTGATTGAGAGCCTTCTCCACCATAGTTATCATCTCTGTCCTATTTATTAAACTAAAGAGTACGTATTTATTGAATATTTGTTGACGTAAACTTTGGACACAATTTTGTAAAATGTAATTAACAGCAGTGGATCAAGCGTGGAGATCATAGAAAACGCTTCACTTTTGTAAAACTGGCCCGTATTCCAGCACTGTTGCTGGATGGTAACGTAAAACAACATTAGTTGAAACCGAATTAATCATGTTATTTTTACCAATAAAAAATCTAATAAATAAATTATCAAATCAATATTCGACTGGTTATTTTTGCAGAAGATTGCAAAGGAAAGGTTTTGTATAGGTTTCCCAACCATCGCTTGTAAAACATTTATCACGATACACAGTGCCCAATGCTTTAATTCAATTTGCGTCTTTCACAGATATTATTCAATTATTTTGTAGATTTCTCGATATGCATCGTTATTTACGCCTCGACTGTATTGTGGAATTCAATATTAAATAACATTTTAAAATAAAAGTCATTTTTTTATTTTTAGCATTTTTATATTTACGTCATGTCACTTATATTTAATTTAATTTTATTCGGAATACCAACAGCACTAATGCAGTTTGTTGAATTACAATATGAAGTGCAAGTTATGTCTAGGCTATTGATAAGTATTCGCAAATAAAAATAATAATCGCAAAATAAAATCCATCGCCCCGTCTTTGCCGCTGTTTTCATAAAGCAATTTATCATAAAACATACACTCATTGAATAAATAGGAACTAGGTAACTTAAAAACCTAGAAAAGAAAATGCAACGCATATGAAATTAATACTAATACTTACTTTCACAAATTTTTAGTTTTGATCCAACATCTAACAAAACTGATCGATGAAGCTTAAAAAATATACCCAATACCGAACATTGAAATATTGATGGAAGATCTAAAAAAGAGCAATTTGCAAATTGCCGGATTCTGTTTCAGATGTATATTTAACTGCGAATCGAGTTCCAATTCCAATTTAGAAAGTTATGCAGTGATTTGGCTGCTATCTAGTTTCAGATTGGTTGAAATTTATTTTGTCTGGTTAAGTTAACAACATGGTGCTGTGGTGTATTCTATGATAATATTTTGTGTGAAATGTAAAAAATATTATTATTCAAAACCGACTATTATTCAATCAAATTCTTATTCCAGACAATATTGGTCCGTGGGTTAGTTCAGTTAAAATCAAACTTTAGGGAAGGTTTAGTAAAAATGATGGGTAAAATATCTTATTGGGTTACTGAATCATGTAACTTAGGGGCACTCGCTGCAACTAGACCTGCAGTGTTAATGGCCGTTTCGGTCATCGTTCGCACGAGGTGCTTCACCTACAAGTACATGCGAATCATCTGCCACTACCCTCAGGATGCCGTCGTCACTCTCTCGCACTACGACACGTAAGAGCGAAAGTGTCGACCATCAGAGTCGACAGTTTCGCTCTTACAAGAGCTGGAAATCCGTCCACTCCCCTGCGCAAACATGCAATGCAACACAAACATGTCAACAACATCCCAAGATGTTATGTATTGAATATTGAAGAACACTGACTGATCTTATGGTAAGTCCATCCACAGCTGCTCGTGTTCTGATTTTGACAGTTTAATATTAGTATAATCATATATTACTATTATTATGGCTGCTTCGTGGTCTACTGGACTAAGAGCGTTGAGTAACCTCGAGATAGTGAGTTCGAATCTCGCGGAAACTTCACTTTATGTTTCTTTCCCTATTTGGTTAGGACTGTGTGAATGTCAATGGTTATTTATTTTATTTATTTTGCGTTGCGTCACTGATGGATGCTGGGTATTTTTAAACCGGGATATTTAACACAAAATGATNGGAGTCACTTGTACAGTAGTGAACTGAGTAGGTCGAAGATAGAAATGATACCCGTTATGCATATGCATAAACGTACCAATGTCTTTTTGAAATTATATGTTTTTATCCGACGCTCTCACGGTGAAGGAAAACATCGTGAGGAAACCTGCACACGCCAGCGAAAGATTCAAAGATTGTGCGTGAAGCTGGCCAATCCTCACTGGCCTGCGTGGACGACTAAGGCCTGTACACCTTATATGGGTAGGCTCGTGCACCTTGGTGGGGAAGTCTAATGAAATAATGATGATACAGTTAAGTGACAAATAATTCAACAAATTCGTAACTTAAACTGATTCAATAGAAAATCTATTGTGTCTGGAACCCGGGCCTGGGTGTGTGTTGAATTCATGCTGCGGTGGTTAAAGAATTAAAATATACGTAGCACATAACTTGCGTAGCTTTATGATAAATCGTAGCACGACTTGACGTTTCCGTAGCACAATGCGCACCGTAACGCTTCTTATTCGTAGTAAAACTGTAGCAAAAGTTTGTAAATACACGTCATGCGCGTTTATGATGCAATGAGATAAATAAATGTCAAAAAATACCTGTAAAACGAAACAAACAGTTCCATGACAATTCATTACAAATGTTTAAAATATTAGCTAAATATACTTTTGTTTACGCAAGTGTATAAATTTAGGGCACCAGTTCCAAAAGGTCTAATAAATACAAAATTGTTTCATGGATATGTGTGTTCATTATTAGGCGTGTACTATGATCTCCCTTTTAAGGTAAAGCGGTAGGTAAGCTAACATTTTTTTTTAATTTCTATTATTAGCCATGAATGTTATTAAATACTTTTTCCAAATCAATGCTCTGGGTGTGGTAAAAGTGTTTCTTAAAATATTTATACATTATTCAAATCTATCATTAAAACAAAAAAGAAGAAGAAATAAACTAAAACAGAAAATCCTAGGAAATGTAACTAAATATATTTTCAGAAGTCCCGTGAGGCAAGGTGTCGAAGATACTGGCTGCATTCCCCCTTTTGATTGCTAAAATAAATGCTTTATTCATTTTATACCAATATATAATTCAAATCTAGTTACTTCATTATTATACCTCTAAATATTATTCCATTAAGTAAATTATATAAATTTTGAATGACATTCATATATTTTTATTCATAAGATTGAAAAAATGTTTCATTGTTTTAATATATTTGATACTACGGACTACACTTAAAGCCTGGAAGCTGTATTAAATTGTAATCCAGTTTGGGGTCGCTTAAACATGTTTCTCTAAAGCTTTTGCTTCGGTATACATGTATGCTTATACTCTACTAAGTAAATAATCACCCATTATGTGCAATTAATAGTGTTAAATGTAAAAGACAAAAAATATCGTTAATCAGTATGAGTAATAATCGGCTGTTTTGTTAGTTTTCTTATAAATAATCCAATGTAATTCACACAGCGACATTTTTTTTTGTTATAAGTGTACAGGGCGGCCATGACGCTTACCTAATGGTAAGTGATACGCCTGAATATGATAGAGAGGCATTGAAGGAGACCAACAACTGATAAACAGTTAATATCCTCCATCAATGCCTCATGAAGCCCCTCACCAGTGACAGCTGATGTTACATCTCTTATACCCAGTGATTAGCCCCGCTACAGTGCCCTCGTTCCGAAACACAAGAGTGCATAACACTCCTGTTTCACGGGACGATATCTGTCTGGCACTGCGGTGGTACCTATCTAGACGACTCAGTATCGAGTCTACCACCAGTATTTATGATATGTGTCCTGGTTAAAGTCCGGTAACTTTGAATAGTTGAGTTTCCCATGTGCATATTATAACTCAAAACATTATTTAATACGAATAATAAGAGTAGTCTTTATGAGCTAACTAAATTATTATTTCTAATTACCATATTAAAAATTGTTACATATATCATATATATCAAATCCCGTACAAAAAAACCACTAAGGTTTGTAGTGAGGGGATTTCAAATGATGAAATGAAAATTTAACTAAAATGACATTTGTTTATATGAATACATAGGTTTACTATGATATTTAAGGAGAAAAAAATTGTATGAAATCAAATATTCTCACAATTGCCTGCTAGGAATTGAGTAAGCTTTAGTTTATTGAAAATGATGATTGTTAAGTGAAAATTAAGTATAGTATGTTATGATGTTATATATATATATATATATAATATAATCTTTATAGCTTATCTACAAAAAAATAAGATTTCGCTTGATGTTTATGTTATTTAAACCATCGCGGAGATCCGTAGGGATGTTATTTATAAGCCGTGGAATAATGTAACTCGTGGTCCGCTCGCCGTACGTATTGTTTGCACGACGCGTTACCTATGGCCGTTAATCTATGGCCGGAAACCGCGCGTGTGCATACACGGTGCTTAGTTTCGTCCTTTCGTCCTTTAAATCTACATTATTAAAGAAATTGAATTAAAGAAGAATGATTTAAAAATGAATTTCAAAATACGGTCCGAAAAATTTCTAAATACTTAACAAATACCAGAATGCATATTACCTAATTCACAGTGTATAAAAACTACATGAGATAAAAATTTCAGTTTTGCAAAGTTTTCTTATAAAGGTAATACTGACTTGATATTTTTTTAATACTTGAAGTGTTGAATACTGGCTGGCCATAAAGTAGCAATTATATGGAAATGGAAGTGTTCAAATGGCTTTATTAAGTAGCCTGTTCAGGCTTTAGCAGATTTACGCAAAATCTGCCTACATCAGACTTCCGCCAATATTTTATTCATCAACATATTAGTACGTGTACGTAAGCACACGCTCATTTTAGTGTGCACGTTAGTCAAAATATATATATATATATTATATATATATAATATATATATATATATATTATATATATATTTAATATTTTTTTCATTGTTTTGATAGCTGCTCCGTTGAAGGCAATGATATCAAGTGAAATCTACTGGCGGAAAGAAGTAGGATATATGGAACTTAGTCAAAATTGTTTTTGTTCTGAAACGAGATATGAATGGTTTAATTTGGCGGTTTGTTTTTCTGATTTGACCATCCATTAATTAAACTGACGTCACAATATTCCCCTTTGGGGCTCAAAATTGTTTTGGTTTCCGACGCGTTCTGTATGATTAGCAAAAGTGCCTTGGTATATATTTTTTTCATGTTTTTTTGTGTTGTAATAATATTTTATTGAAAACGTTAAAACTTTGTTTTTTTATTATTTTGATAACTTCCAAAAGGATTTCAAATGTTGCTAAGACGCTTAGGATCTAATACAGAACCGTGTTCAGAAAATGCGTACACCTAATATCTTTTTTGCTTACTGTACCACTTTTTTCGTTATAAATTCATCGGCTAATTGAGCCAACGCAAAGGAATAACAAGCGAATTGTATAATAATGAACGCAATTGTAGCGTCTCTTCGTGAGCAGTTTTCAAACACCTTATAATAAAAATGTGTAAGGTGTTGGCACGATTCACGTGCAATTTTATTGCCATATAAAATCGTCGCCAATCTTCCAGACACGTCGTTTAACGGGCTTTCACGAACCTAAAGCACAGCCAAAGGTCGTTTTGGAACTAAATTTCTCATGTCTGCCATTTGTTGAGTACTCGCTGTCGCGTTGATAGTCTTAGCATATCTTCTAATATTGCTATCGCAGATATAAAAGGTTAACCACTCTTAGCGGCCTTATAAAAGTGCCATTTTGTTTCGTATAAGTGCCATATTTTTTGATAAAGAGGTGTTTTTAGGTATTGTGTACCAACTATTTTCCTCGCTGAGAAATTAATGCTTATTTCGTGCCGGAATTAAAATATAGGTAGTATGAATACATTAGGCTCCAATGAACTGGTAATAAATGTTATTATTAATATGTTTTTTCTTTAAAAAGTTTTAGTAATAATATTATCAATCAATCAATCAGCTAACATTCGTCCACTGCTGAACAAAAGCCTTCCCCAAAGAGCGCCAACCATTAAGATCCTGAGCAGCTCGCATGCATCCTCTGCCGGCAACCCTTCGCAAGTCATCAGACCACCGTCGTGACGGTGGTCTGATGACTTGACGTCCCACACTACGCTTGCCCAAAAGAGGTCTCCACTCCAATACGTTCCGGCTCCACCGTCTATCGGATCGTCTAGAGACAGGGCCAGCCCAATTCCACTTCAGAGTGCCGATCCTTCACGCAATGTCGACGACCTTAGTTCTCCGTGGGCTAACATCATTATGGATTTTGTCCGCCAGAGATATTTCGAGCATCGCACGCTCCACGGCACGCTGAGCGACCTTGAACTTATGAACCAGACCTACGGTAAGCAGTTTCGGAGATATTACATCTCCCTGTCTTACCCCGTCGTCATTGTTGCAGCCTCATACAGACATCTCAGCACCTGGACGTAGCGGTAATTGATAAGACATCTCTGCATAGAATCTAAAACAGCCCAGGTCTCGACGGTGTCAAAAGCCTTCTCGTAGTCCACATACGCAAGGCAGAGAGGTTGATTGTATTCCTCACATTTTTAATTATGTGTGTGTATATGGTCTACCGTACCGAACCCCTCCGAAACCAGCCTGCTCCACTGGTTTGAATTCGTCCATTTTTCGGGCGAGACGATTAGTTATTACCCTCGAAAACAACTTGTAAACATGACTTGAGAGGGAGATGAAGCGGTAATTCTTCAGTTGTCTCCCTTTTTGAAAAACAGCATCACCATACTCCTGCTCCACGCCTCTATAGTTAAAATTAAACTTGTCCTTGCGTAGAAAGGTTAGTAATAGTTAGTTTATTTTATAATCCTGGTCTAGTACAGGACTGTAATGGTAAAATAAAAAATATATAAAACAACAAAAAATATATGTCTTTGTTCCAGCTTAAATCACGTCTCATGAAAAAAATCTTAACAACGGCGCAAACAGTAAAATTCATCTATCAGATAGTGTCCATTAAAAAAGTTCGGATGCCAGCGAAAGCCCATCTGTTGAACGTTAACCCAAACAAACACGACGCCTAACAAGCAACTTTGAACAAACAAACAAAGGTACCGAAATCAAACTTTTGCGCAGAGTCCGTGGCAACAATGGGGCCCAAGTTGGTATCTCGCGGGTTTCATTAACATCAACAATGCCGCTTTTAGCGGTCATTGTCTTCCCCTCCCTGCTCCCGTCTTTCGCTCAGGACCGCTTAACGAACTTACGATTGAGATCGTGACATAAAAAAAAACAAATTTAGTTCAGTAATCAAGTTTAATTGATAACTGTTAAAAAAACAAAATATGTTATTTTTATAGTCTTGCAATATGTATGCTCATTCTATTGGTACAAAAAAACAGCTAGTACTAAATAAAAATATCGTTGGAATTAAATAGTGGTGTTCGTATTATTAAAACGCCTTGATGGCAACAGAGAATATGTTTTACACGAAATAAAATCGCTATTCACTTTACTAATAGATAATGCTTAGTTCTCATCTACAAATTTGTTACAAGCAAACAAACGCTATCTAAATAATAAGAGTCGCTTACTTGTCTTTACTGATCATAACGAGCTGAGAGTGGATGTCGTGCCATTGTCACATCAAATACTGCAACCGGCAGCGCGACGTCCCTTGGGAGAGAACATTCGAGATTGGTGCTTTCTACTAGTGATTACGTTTGGGGCATCTACACGAATTCTTTGCCGTAGAGCCTAGAAAATAATAAGGGTGCTTCTAAAAGTAGAAATATTTTAAAGCGGTTCGTTGAGAGTTTGCGATATGTTATGGGTCTAAAATAAGAAGGGTAATTTGGGTAGTAAGGGAAATGTGCACATTCTGATTAAATAAACACATTTCCGTGAATTGATTTCGGTTTAGATATGTAATGATAAGCCAAGTTATGGAAGAGAAACCTTAACTTAATAAATGGTTAATGACTTTTATAAAAACAGGAATATATTAAAGACCATTACAAGACACTACGACTATTACGAGTGTCGTTGGCTTATTAAGGTGGACTGTTGCCTTCCTATCTGGAGGGTGGAGGTCCAAATCCTGCCACGTAGCAATGTCTTTTCGAATTCCTAAAATTATATGCACGTTTATCCGACGTTCTGAAGTGAAGGAAAAAATCGTGAGGGAACATGCGCACGCTGCGAATAGATTCAACGATTGTGCGTGAAATCGGCCAATCCGCACTGGGCCGCGTGGACGACTAAGGCCTGTAGACTCTTTATGGGTAGGCTAACGATTTCCGTTACTACATGCATCTCTATCTCATTAAATTGCTGAAAACTGCATTTTATGGCTATGGTCATTAAGTCAAATGAAATATGGTTTCAAGTCTCTCCATGCCCTAGAGGGCACTGGTCCCAACTATAATATTTACGTTCGTAATATTTCTAAATATTTCCACTAAACACAGTAGACAATAGTGTATCATGGACTTAGGCGTAAAAGGGTTCAATTATTTTGACGAAAATCAGTGTTATAGTTGAATTACACTGGCTACCGCAAAACCTGTGTTGCGTACATTTTTGTTACCACCGGTACAGATTTACACATTTCATTACGCAAACCAAATTTGGCTGGCAATTGTTTCGGTGGGGCCCCGGCCGAATTATATTGTATGGCCAGCAAAAATGTACAAACATATGTATTTTTTAACACCTGCAGCTATTTGACATTGAGGCGTTTATGTTTTATTTTATATATTACAGCAAATTATGGTTTCCTGCGTATTTTCATTATGAATAAAAGCGATAATAATTAAGACCTAAAATAATGTTTGTACGGATTATTTAATTTAATTTGACACGATTGAATCTACAAACGCAACATAGAAACAATATTGTATATTTACGATGTATTTATCATATTTAACATTTAAAACGTTTTCTATGAACATGCTTGGTTTTTGTTAACACTTTGGTTTGAGATGAATAAGGACAGCTAAATAATCGTGTAACTAGCTGCCGTAATTAAGTATACTTATACAAAATAAAAATTTAACATTTTACTTAGCGACAAAAGTAAAAATATAGATAAATAAAGCGGTAAAATAATGTGTTCAGAGGTCTGACACATTTTATCTCAATATTTTTCATTATAAGTGTTTTTTTGCTGTCCGTACATACGTTGTAAGTGTTCGCGTACCATTTAGGGCGCTTGGTACTCGCGCGTCGTATACATCATTTGCGGGATGTACAGGAGAAATTGGTATAATAAGCAGGGATTTTGTTTATTTATTTAATGGTTTTATTGGGGTGCCTTCCGATATGGAGGGTGCAGGGTTCAAATCCCGCAAAGTACCAAATTTTCGAAATTATATGTACGTTATCTGACTATCTTCATAATTATCAGCTCATTATACGTCCCACCGAGGGGCATGAGCCAATACACCCTATACAGGTATAGGGCGTATGGGACTTAGTTGTACATGCAGGCCCAGTGCGGATTTCTGGATTGGTCGTCCAGTATATACATATTAATTTAAGATCATATTTGTTCATATATTATTGTGCTTTGATGTCTAACTACTGCGTTTAAACGATGCAGACACAGCAGTGATTACTTTTTATCTAAACGAGTCTTTAGAATAACAATTGAAGAAGCGGAAAAACTAACCAGTAATTCTCGTTTATTATGTTAGTTTAAAAGTATAAGTATTTTCTATTAACAACATTCTTTTGTGCAAAAATTTTTCCTCGTTTTGTTTGTCTGCGTCGTTTTTTTAATCAGCGAGATGATTAAAAAACCCGCAAAGAACTACTGACCTGGATACTGTCATTTGCAGCTAAGAATATACTTTATTTTAATTTTATTTGGTGGAAGCTTGTTCGTTGTTGAATAAATAAAATAATTACCACCTCCCAATTTTTTTTAAGTATCTAAGATGACTTAGGTACTTTATTACCAATTGGTATCTTTCTGTACTGAATATTACAGTTTCACCAGGGTAGTTTCGCCATTTTCTCTTCCATGATAAGAGCCAATAAACAACAGCCCCAGTTCTGGCAGCTGGTTGTTGGTTGTGGTACGGTACTAAGAATTCCTGGACTATGGACGGCTGACGGCAACACCGTATATCAGCTACTACAGCTACAAGTAGGACACCAAAAATCAATGTGCACCACTGACGCGTTTCTTCTACTAGAGATTACTAGAGAGTAATAGAGTGTGGCCGTGGTTAAAGACAGTACCTATAGTAACAGAGTTTCTAAGAGCGCTGGAAACCCCATTCTTAGGAATCAGTTTAGCAATTTAATGTCTGATAGGAAGGAGGAACTTATCCCTACCTTGAAACTTATGGTAGCACGATCCAGAAATAAATGTTTTCTAGATTTATGACAAACCAAATCGTCAAATCAAAATAAAATTCCAATTAGGTTAGGTTTTGGTCACTGCACCATCCATACTTTAAGGACGGCAGCTTGTACTGACGACTCGAACAGCCCTTTGTGTATGACAATAGTAGATAACAAGTAGGCATTCCACTTCATCGAAATTGGAATTGTTTAAATTGGGTAGCAGAATGCTTTTATTTTATAATTATTATTTTTATCTTAAAGTGTGTCATATACACTTTCACGACGCTTACCTGATAGTACCTGATGATGACAGAGCGCATTGAAGGAGACCAACAACTGAAAGACAGTTAATATTCTCCGTTATATTACGACACGGCGCCGACACCAGAGATAGGTCTCATCTAGCTACAGTGCTCATACTATACACAAAGGTGCAAAACATTCTGTTTCATGGGAAAATATCTGGCACTGCAGTGTGAGGTTATATCAAGTGTTTAAATGTTAATTGTAAGCAACTGTCTAAATCCAAGACCAACAGAAAATGCCACCTGCGTCTCGTAATTCAAATGTTGTTAGGACAACATTTGAATGATTGGTTCACCAGTCTAAGTTTACTCCTCTGTCAGCGGTGGACTGCAAGAATTTATTTTATTATTTATTAGGTCTACCAACACTTGAAACACTTACAAGACTTAAAGACAAAGACAGAGTGCATCAAGCTATGACAGGTAAACACCTCGTGACTTGAAAACGTGACTTATAAGTATACTTATAGCTACAAAAAATAAAATCAGAGTAACGAATTAATACAAAAATTTAGTAAAAAACAATTAGTCAAACCACCTTCTTGTAAGTAGTGATTTGAGCCTGGCAAATGAGTCTGTGTGAACATCGATTATATTGCTGTAATGATTAAGTAACTTACACAGCCGTGCGACGGGCGAGTTTGCACCGAGGGTTGTTTTGCGATGGGGTGGATACATGGGTATTCGCGAAATTTTACGCGAATTTTACGCGAAATTTTAATAATTGTAATAACGAGGACTATCTATTTTTTGGTTAAGAATTTTAAATAAAAAAGATAAATCCAATAACGTACCTCGATTACTAACAGAAAGTAAAGAAAAATATTCTAACTTTTCTCGTAAGAGCGTGTTGTTTTATGTATTCGATTACCATAAGATAAGTTTTTAATGAACCGCTTCTGAAGTCGTTCTAGTTTTAGAGAATGTGTTGCGTAATGAGGCCTCCAGACAACGCTACAATACTCAATCAAAATTCTTACAAAACTGTTATATAATAATATTTTAACCTTAGCATCCTTGAATATCCTCGTGTTGCGGAAACCAAAGCCCAACATCCGGTTTGCCTTTTTCACAATGTTCTCGATATGTGGCATAAAAGTCAATTTACTATCAAAAATTACACCCAGATCCCTGATTACATTTTGAAGTAGAAGGGATATTTTATTTGACACTACAATGAATTTATAATAGTTGATTTTAGTTGGGTAAAAGCTTTGTGTCATCAAAGTATTAAGAAATAGAATACCTTAGTAAATTAATGCTTACGAAGACAGATAATATCTTATGGTTGCTGCTGAGGTAGGGTGTATGCTTTATAGCTATTTTATTAAATACATTGTTATTATTTGAGAGCATTTAATTATGTTAAGGACTTAAGCACATTTTACAACAAATAGAAAACATTATAACTTTAAAACACAGCATATGGTAACAACAAAAATAAAACAACGAGACGCAACATAAAATTAATAACTGAAGATAAACAAATAATTATAACTAAGTGTAGAGTGGATAAGAAATCGAGCGGGAACAAAATGTTATGTGTAGGGTTGACACTGCCTAATGTTTTTGTACAAATATAATTTATATTTTTTTATATAAAAGTGGCTTACATAAATTAATCGGTCATAATTTATATCATTGGCGTAAGGTAAAGCTATTTTAACTAGTGGTGTATCCTACCAAATAGCAAGCGAAACTCTGTCGACAAATATTTTTTAAAGTTATTAGGGGATGCCTATTGCGCATTGTCTGTAGTAAGTTGTAGTAACAACAGAGATGGTCATGCTATATTAAAGTTGTAATCATATTTCTCGACGTTTCAGTACGTCGATTTCAAAGGAAGTGTTATTTTTATGCTATGAATTGAACTCTACGAAAAGCTTGTGCACGATATGGTGATATGCCTGCCTATGACAGATATACGAGAAGACCATTATTTATTATTCATTATTGAAGAAAACCAATTACTGCCCTAACGCCGTCACCCCAGTGGCAGATTTCAAGTCTCTTATACCCAGTAATACACTGGCTGCAGTGCCTCCTCTCCGGAACACCGATGTAATATATCATAAGCGACCGATGTAATTTGTCATCTAATGGTGTGACTGTTACTTTCTGATCTGGAGGGTAAAGGTTCAAATCCCGCCACGTACCAGTGTATTTTTGAATTTTTGATATTATATTTACGTTTATCCGACGCTTTTACGGTGAAGGAAAACATTGCGAGAAAGTCCGCGCACCCCTGCGAAGGGATTTAAAAGTTGTGCGTGAAGTCGTTCAATCCACATAACGGGTAGGCTCGCTCTTCGGTGGGGACGTATAATGGGCTGATGATCATGAACCTTTTGTTGGGTTCGTCAAAATTAAACAGAGATTCCAACGATGGCAGCCCTACAATGTGTAATCTCAGCAAGCGTGAAGCGAGCCGCACTAATCTCTCCCCGGAGGCCAACCGTCATTTCAGTTCAAGCGACTTTACATTACTGGGAGAAAATGCTACGGGAAAGAAAACTCTTCAACCCAATTTAAACCTTGCGGCCTGAAGAATAAAACTGAATTCACAAAAAGCTCCAGTGAGGTTTTCATTGAATTTGTATCAAACTATTTAAACGATAAGTTTCTTTGTATTTCGTTACGTTTATTGCGCTTTGAGAAAAGTATCGTGTAAGCTATTTTTATTTTAACGCACGCTTTTCTCGTACCATACCAGTACATTATTTTGAATTGAATATTTTATTTAGTTTGATAAAATGACGGTTTGGTTATTCGACAACTTGTTAAGAACCAAAAAAAAATATTCAGAATTATAATAGTAGATAACGTGTAAGGACTTATGTAATATGTCGGCCCTTATAATTTAGTCTATTTTATTACTATTTTCTAATAAACACTTAGTTGCCTATTTTTTCTTCCATTCATCGGTTCTCCGACATACGTAACCAGCCTAATACAACTTTAAATGGATGATCTGGCGATTTTTGTGTGTATGAACTTTAATTGTTTATCATATACAATCCGAACAAATAGATGTACAGCCATAATTTTAAAAGGCTGCTAAGTGTCAATGCAAATAACAAAATTTCGGGTCAGAGCATTTAGGTACACTATCTTTATCAAACAGATTTTACTGCGCTTGCGAGACCATTATACAAAAGTAATGGCAATCAATTAATATAAAATTATTTAGTAAAACAATAACCTAGAGTATTGGATACTGCTTTACTTAATTGATTTCGAAGTCTTTTAGGTACAGCACGCCTATACACGTCAAAATCTTACAAAAATGATTGATTTAGACTCTAAAAGGTCTCATGTTCTTTATTATCAGTTATCACGTCGATATCGTGAAATGTCTTTTCGAGAAGCAATGATGTAAAAAAGTATAGATTCGTGATAGGCTCACAAAACAATCGAAAAGTGTGTTCCGAATCCAGCGACAGCACACATACTTATGTTACGAATGAGCGTATATTTACCTAAACAAAAGAGTACAAACTGTACTGTCTTCAGCGGTTCGTTTTCGAGGCACGGATGGCGTATCTTTCTTTATGTATACAAAATATCATTGCCGAGAAGGTGATCCTTGAACGAAGGATGGATGGATGGAAGGTTACTAAGGTCTACCTCAACCAATACACATATGGGTCAAAACTAAGGAAGTTAGTGCAGGATGTGTGGTCAGTCCGTTGTACATACACTAAGACATTTTAAATTTTATTATCAATGTTTTATTATTGACAAACTACCTTTAAGATAGATGTACAACCCAAAGATTTTTTTTTGTCTTAGATTTATTTAGAACTGCAGAAAAAGCGGGGAGTTGGCGACTTATTGTTAGCAAGTCACGTAGGAACATTAATTACATAGACTTAGACGCAGCCTGTCATGATTCTACACTGGAATAAAATAGTTTTGGGGTTTTTTCATTAATTCTTGTTAGTGTTTTAAAAATGCAATTATTTTTTTTCTTGGATGCCGTTTTTATCGGAATTTGTTTTGATTTTTTGATGATTTCGAAAATTTTTCACTGTTTTCCTTTTTTTTATGGGAAGGCAAACGAGTTGACGGATCACCTGATGTTAAGTAATACCGCTACACTAAGTAACAATTGCCTTGCCGATCTTAATAATAGGAGAGAAAAAATGCAGGGAAAAGGGATTTGTACCACGGGTAACCTCACTCATTCGACGGAGTACAGCGCACACGGTCTCTGTGAGGCAGTGGTATTACTCCGGTCTATCGAAGGCCCTCCCCCGCGCATCGCCTAAAGCCGAGGTTCGCGTCCCAATCTGGGACATCCTGAGGCTCGTTGCATACATTTTTGAGCTGAGAGCCATCTGCGCTCGCTAATTGTCTGGTGAAGCTGTGAAGGCTACCTGCGGTTAACAGCGATAAGTCATTCCAAAAAAAAATAGTAGTAAATAGGGAAGCGGGGGAGGGCCCCGCTTCCCATTTCACAATGGTGAATAAATTAAATCCTAGACAACTCTGTTACGAGCCTATCTTGCGTTTGTGTGCTCCAATTATAGAATGCATATTTATTGGATAGCCGCCAAATCCTTGTTTTATGTTCAAAGTGCACTCCGACATGTATGAAAGTGCGATCCAACGTACTCATTAAGTTTTTATAATACGTAGACATGTTTCCAATAAATGACATTGTAAATATAAACAGCGGTCTCACAACTCTCGAATTTCCACTAAAAAGTTTCCCATTACCGCCAAAGCTTCTAGAGCATAAGTAAAAAATGCCATTAAGCTGTTTATTATACTTTAAAGTAATACCTTTTAAGATTCGCTGATAAAACAAAGTGCCTTGGCGGATAAAAACATCGCGACAGCTGGTCGTGAGCGACCCCTACATCTGTGGAACGGGTGCCTTACTTTATCATGTGACTTTGCAACAAGTTCTTTGTGTTAGATCTTGATCTAAAAAGTATTTTCGTAAGAAATGTGTTAGTATTTTTGTATTTATTGAGTGAAAATAAGTTCATAATTTGTGCTGCTCCTCTGCTGGTCCGGGCCTAAATTGTCGATTCTCGTCGAGATGGGTTTTGGTCCATTCCATTTCCGTTCCGAGGCCAGAGGCTTGTTCGTTGCTCGGCAGAATCTACCACACGTGAGGTAATAACAGTAAACGCTGGGATTATGTATTACTTTAGTGTAATCAATCAATCATCGAGCACCGCTGCTTTACATATGTGTAAATGAATGCCAATTGGAAAATTCGAAGATAAATAAGAAGTAACAAATATATTGCTTTGATGTTCGTCAAAGTGTAAGTGGTTGTTTTGTTGCAAATTTAATGTGTCTTAGCTCTAATGACTGAAATTATAACCTTAAATACGTGAGCGCATTACGCCTTTAAGCATTCCTCAAGGTACTGGCTAAGATCCACTCTCGCCTAATTTAAGCACCTGAGCAACCATTAGTCCTCATTCCTTTGATCTTTGAAGAGGATTCATGTTAACATTCTTACGGTATACAAAGAATAGCTAGCATACTCTTTTGATGTGTAAGAATGTAATATGTCTAGCATTTATTGCAACCAATACTGTGATTTCTTTTTAAAAATCAATATTTATTTTAATATGTCGTTTCGTTAAATAGATAATATGTAAACACCAAAGATATGAAAGTACATTTCTTAAAACCTAGAGTCCAAAAAAGTTCATTTTTTTCATGAATTTGCACCACATTAAAATTAAGATAGTAATTCGTGGTCGTGTTGATTGATTTCGTGCCAGAAAGAGAAGAGACCTACCACGCCCATGGCCTATATATTAAAACACCAAAGATATGAGAGTAAAGTTTTTAAAACCTAGAGTTTTAGAGTACAAAAAAGTACATATTTTTCATGAAATTTTACAACATTGAAATTGAGATAATCATTTGTGGTCGTGCTAGGTAGCATCACTCTAATTCTGGCGGTTTAAAGAAACTGCCATTTAATATGGTAGAATCATGCTTCGGCACGAATGGGGTGCTTCTGTCTCTTCGACCTGTTGTAGTCCACTACTGAGCAACGGTCTTTCCCATCTTACACCAGATATCCCGGTCCTCCGCTTTCCTCATCCAGCCTCCTCCAGGTCCGTCTTGAGCGGAGTGATCTCAGTGCATTGCAGAAAATAGTAATAAAAAAAGATTTTCGTTATGTATCGCCGAGTGCGTGAGATAACCAGAGAAGCAAAATCCCCTTTTTTACCTATAATTCCTTTATAAGGTTGGCAATGCTCTTGATGTATTTTTGGATATTTGGATGTCGGTATTAATTTTAATCAGGTAAACCGTCTGCTTGTTTGTGTAAAGATGAAACAATATTCATAAATACCCTGTAATTCTCTTCTGTGTTTCCGGCCACATACAACCGCGTGACGTTTAAAAAACGAGTGAATAGGCTTTTTCTGGGCAAGCTCGCTCCATCTTTGAGCATGTTTTTTCCATTAGGATAGTGTGTGCTCAAGAGCAAACCCCATCATAATTAAAAAAACACCTCTTTAACTTTCGACATCTACATATTTAAATATAAATTAATATTTATATTAAATTATAAATTTTAATATAAATTTGAATTAAAGAAAATACGAGTAATGGTTCATATCGAATCGTACAAGAATAAGTCGAAGAATTGCTGCGTATTTTCTAGTTGAATTTTTAGATGAACCACGCAGCGATTTTTCTAGAATATAATTCGCTTCATTAAATTCCGGCACGTAAGGATAAGATAATTTCGTGCATATGTAAGCGTTTTCGAGTCTGTCTCTCGTGTGCACTTAGCAAACAAAACGATTATAGCGTCATTCCCTCAGTGAAAGCTTTCTGCACAACTGGTGTGGTGATATCACGGTTTCATACTCGTAGGTATGTCAGTAAAATATTAGTACAGAGATATAATCTTGAGTCCATTTATTTTACTAAATCTAGAGGATTCTAACCGTGCACGAAGAAAACTTATTATTTCTTTCACATTCTGCAACATAGAAATCAAATATCCATTGACACAGCGACAATATTGAGGAACAGTTGACTACTTAACAAAAGATACACTTTTTTATACGTTTTTCTGAAACATTCCAGACTACTACAAGCACATGCTCATAAATGTTTTTCTGCCCGGAGACCAAACCCGAAACCCTTAGTATAGTCGACATCTCAACTGGTATACCACATGTGTCTTAGAAATCAACTGAAATATAAAGTTTACTTTTTCTTAAAAGTAAGACTAAGTTCAGATGAAAAGAAACGTATCAATGCAAACGACCGCAATTAAGATGACATCGTTCAGTAATTAGTTAAAGAAAGCACTTAATTCCACACAAGGCATCCCGTTGTGTCCCACCCTGTATGTTCTTGTGGGCCATTAACGGAAATGGGACCAAATGTCCATTAGCGTCTTTCCGAAGCGCCATATATATCGTGGCCGTAAAAAGGTTTGTTTTCTAACCGTTTCACATCGAGTGTGAAGACTTGAATGTTTATCGCCTGAGGCTTTCGTTTGCTGTCAAATGAAACATTTTATCTTGCTAACGAATGTGATCTAGCTTGAAACTGTGTTGTCACCTTGAAATTGTCTATTCTGCTAACTTCAGACTAAACTGACTGAATTTATCTTGAACATACTAATCCCTGTACTGAATCTGATGAAATGTAAACTTGACGTTACGTCACGGTTCATAAAAATGGCAGAAAATTAAAAAATATCAATTATATATTTTTATATTGATGAATGCCTTATTGTGCAATAATTACGTGATAATAAAATACTGAAAGCATGAGTCTTTATGATAAAGAACATTTTCTTAGATGGGCAGGATAAACTACCGCAACACCATTAATTTTTTACGTTTCCTAGACGATAACAAGTATTGTTACATTGAATCAAGTCATGAGCAACTTTTCACCTTAACAGTACTCGTGTATTTTAAAGCTAAAGAAATACAGGAAGTTAAGAAAGGTAATTTTAAGAAATCATCCGTTGAGCTATTCAACAAATTCTACGTCTAGAACTGTATACTTTTTGTAAGATAATAAAACGAGATGGATTCTTGTATTTTATATTTATTTTACCTAACGATTTGTTTGTGCTAATTATTATTTCTAAAAAAAAACGAGTTCCAAGCTTTAGATACCAATTTTACAATGCGTGCTAATAAAAGTTTGACTAAAAGAAGAGATTAATTGACCACAGAGCTATGAAACTTAAAGTGGCCATAACCAAAATATTTACTAATAATGTCGGTGTTCAGTATTAAATCAGTACATTTTCGGTTCTTGTTATTTTCCGAAGACCTATACAAGTGACATTACCCAAATACTTTTCAGGTATAAAACAGGAAAACAATAGGGCAGATAACACACAAAGAACTACAGTTACCGGTCTGTTTATACAGGAGTTATCCGCTCCGTAACAGATGTTCAACTTAAGCGAAACAAACTCAAGAGTTACGTTTGGTTGTTTAGTAAATTAAGTGGCGGGTTTGTTAGAGGTGTCTTTAACAATGGATAAGGGCCTCTTGAATAATGCGCAAACATAAAGTATGTTTTCCTTTGATATTTTCTTAGACATTTATAATGATGGCTAGACGATGAGGCTCGGGGCCCATCGGGTTTTCGATCGCACTGGTCAAAAAGCTATCGACATGATAACGGACCAAAAATATTATCTCGAGTTCCTTCATGCTTTGGAAGCCGTTCGTTGGTTATCCCACATCGGGAAGTTGTCGTTAAAACCAAACAATCCTCACTGGTCTTGCATGTTTTTTTTTATTCTTAATGGGTGGTGTAAATGATGTAGGTGTTATGAGAGCGTCGGTGGCTCAAGGGTGTGGACTGTCGCCTTCCTACCGGGAGGGCTGAGGTTCAAATCCCGACACGTACCAATGTGTTTTCGAATTTTCGAAAAATATATGTACGTTATCCGACGCTCTTACGGTGAAGGAAAACATCGTGAGGAAACCTTCATGCACGCCTGCGAAGAGTTTCGAAGGTTGTGTGTGAAGTCGTCCAATCCGCACTGGGCCCGCGTGGACGACTAAGGCCTAATCACCCATACGGTAGGGTCGTGCCCCGGTGGGGACGTTTAATGAGCTGATGATGATGTTATGGTACACGTTTACCCAGAAAATGCCTATTCACTTTGACCTTGAACGAGCAAGAAGGAGGTTCCACTCCCGATCAGTGCTAACCAAAAACAACGCAGCAAACCGCTTAGTGCGGATTGCCCGAAAGTCAACCACATGGGGGTGAAAGCACTCCCGGCATCTAGTGGTCTTATGGTAAAATGTAGGGGGTAGTATCTGGTCCAGACTCCCCATAGCAATGCCATGTGACTTATTACTAAATAAACATAAAAAATGCATACTAGTTACTTCATGAAGCATTATTCCATGCAAACCTAGTTCTCCGCTAAACCTCTAGTGCAGTTTCAAAGTGTATCCATCACTTTCCGTGGAAGCTCAGTTTAACAGTTACTCGGCGTTAAGTTCAAGTAATCGCTGCCCTCGCGCGTGTCTTTAGATTCATATGTGTTTGAATTTATCCTGCAAACTTGTGAATTGAACTTGATAATGGGGTGGTGAACTGTTCTGAACTGTCTTGTTATAACAGGTTTTAATAATATTCAAATTTCTATTTACTTTTGGAATTTTACTGATTAAAGTGCAAGGTACATAAATAGTGAAAGAAATGATTTTATACGGTAAAGGCGGGATGGATGCCTCATTATAAAAAATCCTAACTTCCCAAAGTCGTAACTAAGAAAAAGTAGAAAAACTTAAAGCTACAAGCACCCACCACCACCTTAATTGGCTAAGGGCTTTCGGGCGATGGATCCTACAAACACGTCAAAGTTTTAAAGGTTTTTTTTGCTGTTGCATAACTTTATACGTAGTCAATAATACCCTAAATTTTGGTTTCTGTTTTGGAATACTCCTAAAAGAAGGAAACCCTTATTCTGATGAAATACCAACTGCCCTCAAACTCTCACGAAGGTTTGGTAAATGTAATTTGTTTCTTAAAATACGTTGTTTTTATGGTAGGGTATCTATCCTTAAAATCAGGAAGTTCACAAATCTAAAATCCGGGAAATCCGTAAATAATAAGCCCAAAAAAAAACAACTCAGATTGAAAAATAAAGGAATAAAATAGCTAAATTAGTAGATATCATTTATCTAAAATTTATTTTCATCATTATTTTAAAACTAGGAGGATGTTTCAAAAAGTTCTATCCGGCCTTTACCATAAGCCTTAGTCAGTCTGCGTAATCAAATTTTATGTTGATGCAACCGCGTAAAGTCGAATTATAAAACCACGTAAATCGTATAGGCTTGTATTTCAAAACCGCCTTAAGGGAGATACAAATAAATGGGAATAATGGAACAACACAAGCAACACAATTATCTAATAAGCCGTAAAGAGCCAAAATAAAATGAAACAAATTCCATTGAATTTCAAGCTGGATTACGTTTGCAGACGATTTATTCCTCATTCGAGTTGGGTCGAGGCCCCGAGGGACGCTTCGACTCGACCGCGATTGAAAAATCTTACGGGAATATTTAACAAGTATTATATTAATTATTATTATATTATATATTATATGATACTTTTTTGAAAACTTGTAGTTGGGGAGATTTACACGTGAGTTTCATATTATATTTCCTTTCATACATTATTTTATGCTAAACACTATGTGATTAGTTCAGGTTAGGTACGTCAAATATTAATATTCTATATTCTAAGAATATTCTTTATTCTAATAATATTAACAGTCAATATAAAATCAAAACCCGTAATTTAAGTTTCGGAAAATCATGATATCATCGAATCAGTCCTGTTGGGTGTCTAATTATATATTGGAAGTTTTTATTTACCTTTAGGTAAAGATTATATATACCGATTTTGAACATCCAATTTGTTATCAAGTCTTTCAATAGTCCCAATCAATGCCAAATAACGGCTTTAAGGATGTTTACACGGAGCACGTAAACATAATTTGATTATATTACTCATGTATAAAAAACATAAGTAATAGAATTAAATTATGTTAGTAACTACAATTTTTATTATTATTAAGTTTGTAGTCATATTACACAATATGTTTTCCACATTCATTTGACGACCCATTTGGTGTTACGGTTGAGAGGTCGACTGCAACACCAAGGGTTCCGGGTTCGATCCCGGGCAGCACAAACATTAGTGTGCATGAACATGTCAGTTTGTAATGGTCTGGGTGTTTTCTATGTATAATATGTATGTATTTACAAAAAAATGTATATATGTATGTTTATCCGTTGTTTAGTACCTATAATACAGGCTTCACGCTTAGCTTGGGCTAGACGGCGCTGTGTTCACACAGCGCCGTCAGAGGATATTTATTTATTATTATTTATTTATCTACCTTCCATGAATTTCCATGAATGAATTTCCTCTAAATACATTTTCAGAGCGATACTACCTGGCGTCCTTCAAAATAAGAGCGTACACACTTTAAAGGCCAGGCAAATGTTCATGGGCGGCGGTGTCACTTACCATCAGGTGAACCGTATGCTCTTTGTCTCCCATTCAACATTTTTTTTATTTCGAATAATAAATTTTCTAACTCGCCTTCTTGCTTTCTGCATAAACATATATACTACAACTTGAACGAACAAGATGTAATTTCTCATTACCTACCAATCACAAGAAATTCCGCGTGTTTCTGTGAGAGCTGAGCAAGCGCGTTCACAGCTTGCGATTCGGCTTAGCCAGGTTTATACACCGAGCAAACATGCTACATCGATGGTAGTTTCACGAGTGACGGCTTCAGTGCACCAAACAAGACCTTATTTGCCAAAATGAACTTCATATTTCTAGAAATAGAGTTTACCTTTGTGTAACTCGAGGTTTGTAAGCAATTTGAAACAGCTCAGACCTCAGTTGTCAACTCATGTCTTATTCAAATTTCAGTCCTTCGTCAGGTAAAAAAAAAAGAATATATCACATTAAACGAAGTATACATTGTCTTCCATAAAACTAAGTCTATAAAAATAAAGTAAAGAATTTGAATGTTAGAATTACAAAAAAATATTCGTTTATTTTATTAATCAAC